>CAWUFW010022678.1:0-90348 GCA_963921515.1 Calotriton arnoldi | reverse complement strand
GCGGCTCGGTCGTTCGGCTTAGGTTCAGTACGTGTCGGTCGGATTTTGCACGCCTTGCATCGTACTTGGCGTGTCGGGCGCCACAGGTACGTGTCGGTCGGAATAAATTCCGGCTCCGAGTCGGTCGGTGCTTTTTCCGGCCCGAATCGGAATCGACCCCTTAGTGTTACTCCAGCCTTAAACCGGTGTAGTAAGAGGTGGGGGGGTTTGACTCTAACCTGTGGGAAGAGTAGTGGGGGGATAACTGAGAGGTGTGAGAGGGATTGTGCCATGGGGTCTGCATTCATATTACCAACTGACCTGCCGGATATAATTTCGGTGCCAAGTGCGTGTGTGTGTGTGAGCCTCATACGGACTTACCAATATCCTTTGCATCATGTTGCGGTGCTGTGTGAGTGTGGGCGAGTGTGCAGCCAAGAACAGCCTGCTAATAGTTGCTCTGTGCAGCGGTGTTATTTTACTTGTTTATTTCATTACCTAACGAATACTCCGTTAAACCTGTGCGGCCTTAACCCACTGTGCTGCTGAAAAGTGTTCTAAATTCCTGTGTGTACACATTCCTGATATTGATGTGACCTGGGGTGCACCCTAGAAATGTGTGGGTTTGAATTGTGTTATTTGATGTTCATGTTGTGTTAAATAATGTGTGCATTGAATACAATCTTTATTTACATACACCTGGTGTGAAGTCTCTTTTGTGACGCTCAGTGTATTTATTGTGTGAGAGTGCTGTGCCAACGCTTTACACATTGCCTCTGTGATAAGCCTGACTGCTCAGGGCCAAGCTACACAAGGGTGAGCGCAGCTTATACAGTGAGTGTAATCATCTAACCCTGACAGGAGTGATAGGTTCTGCCTGGCTTGGGCACTGCCTCAGCCAACCAGAAAGTACCAGTTCCAACACTGAGGAGCAAGCTTTGTGGGGTCTAAAATAAATGGCATCCTTGTTTTGATAATTATTGAATTGCAGACTTTAAGGTGTCGAGCCTCCCCTTAAATCAATCGTTTTGTTAAGCTGGGACAGCTAAAAGAATAAGGGAGGCAGTAGTTACTGTTTTATTTTTATGTTACTTCTGGCCTGACTGACTTGAGAAAAATTATTTTAGGAGCGGCTCATCACGTCAAAGGCCAAAATTAAATAATTAGCAAAACACAAAGAGGTTTTAGAGCCCCCTATGAAGTTTGCACCTGCTGCAGGATTTCACATAGACATGTCCTGTCATTGAGCCCCACCTTCAGCGTCTGTTGAAACATTCCAAACAGAAAAGCACACTTTGAATTTCACGACAAAGCACATCTATGCATAGTGTCAGTTTTATTTAAGGTGAAATAAGTATATTCGTTTATACTAACACTAATTGAATAATACAAATTGCATAACTGAACACAAAGCACTAACCTTTGGTGTTAAATGGAAGAGAGAAGGGTGTAAGCCTGCAGTCTATGTACTGTAGAATATGCAATCCTGGACTCAGATCCCAGCTTCCCCACGCTACCAAATTGTGTGATCTATGGCCCATTGCTTCACTATGTATCATTTTCCTTAATCATTCAGTTTGACAGCACATTGAAGTAATTCAATTCAGAATCTGGCCTCTCCAAAAACCTGACTTGTAAATGGTTAATATATTATAATCTTGCATATCATTAAGTAACAATATAGGATAAATCAATCGCGAACATGGCAAACTGACATATTTTAGGTACCTCGTGGCAATGTCGTCAGGGCATGGAGGTATTCTTGAATGTTTCATTTAAAAAATATATATATATTACTTTCAATAAATATCACTCAATTCATTTATATAATTGTATGCACTTAACTGAGACACAGGGAAATTGTGAAAAATATGTTTTTAAAATTTGAAAGCCTATATCACATTTTTTAATGACATTAGTTGCCGGATTCACATCGTTTGATGACTTGGCTCATAGATTGACTGTTGGAGCCAAACCAGACCCCTGGCTCGGCACTAGGGGCTGTCTGTCTCCCCCCCCCACCCCCCACCCAGAAATGTAGTGTCTCCTAAACCCATACCCTCACCTCCTTCTCCGTAAAGCCCAGAAGGTCAACCATGGATGTCATTTAGGGGTCGCAGCTGCAAACCCTAGCTTGCCCCATGCGACCCCTGGCACTGTCTCTGCGACCTCTAGGCTCCGGCCAGACTAGCCATGGCTCGCATTCAGCATTCCCCCAGGGCACTTCTTAAAAGTGTACAGAAAAGCAAGGCCCGCGCTTGAAGGGGTTAATTCATTTCAGAATGCATGTGAAGTCGTTCTGTGCAGGAGGAAGGAAGCAAAGAACACGAGTCGTGGAGGGTTCATGCACCCTAGTAAAGATCAGTCAATAAGCTAGCTGCTCCGATTGCAGGACGCCTGGCTGTGTCTATTGAGGTAAAGCTTTAGCATGCATTATTTATTATAAATGCATATTTCTCTGATCGTGATGCTTCCCAGCCGATTCCGCACACCACCTAGCAGTGCCAGGCAATTTACAGCCTGTCTGAAGCACCCCGATTTCCCTTGCAGAGCACACAGGGCTGACTTCCATATTGGACCCTGCCTGGTGTTTTTCGCAAAAGGCCTGCTCAGTCTTAGCTCCTGCTCACTCAGTCCAAAGTAGGACCAATCAGGGCCGGACTGGGAACCGAAACCGGCCCTGGCAAACTGCTCTGCCGGCCACCCTGAGGGGGAGGAGGGGAGTGTGGCCGAGTGTAGTGTGGCTGAATAAGGAGGCGTCTGTTTGTTAGGACCGGTTTGGGCTGATTTTGTTGCAGGGGGCCGATATTGCCCCGGTACAAAACCGGCCCCCAGGGGCTCAAAACCGGCCCCCGCCATGGCGGCCCACCGGGAAAATGCCCGGTGCCCGCTACGGCCAGTCCGGCCCTGGGACCAATGAAGAGTCCATTTAAAGACGTGACTAAAATTGGAAACTTCTGCATATAATAATGGCGCACGCAATTTAAATTGATAGATAAGTACTCAAAGGAAAATGCACTCTTTACTTAGCCTCGACGTTTTGAAGCACAAACGTTTGTTTCAATCACATCCACTGTGCTACATAAAAGAATCAGAAGAACAATCGTTTATTCTCTTTTTTACTTGATATTTGGGGCCACATTATGTATTAGGGCGAAAACAGAGAAAGTGCACCCTGTTACATAGAATATGCTGCCTCCGGGGCAGCCGCAAACTTGTGCTGCCCAGGGGGTGTCGCATTCAAGTGAAATATGGAGTGACTTTGAAGCAGCCGCTCCGTGTTTCACTGTGCAGGCGGCAACCCACCTGCACTTTGAAGGGGGATTAGACATCCTCTTGCAGCCGGGTGGAGTCACTGACTGCACCCGCCTGCAAGGAGATGTCTAGGAGGTCAATAGGACCCCCTTTACCCCCTGCAGCGGGCTGCTCTCAGGGGGCGCACTGACAGTGTGCCACCTTTGAGGTGGTGCAGTGAGCCTCCTGACAGCTTCTTTGCCTCTGCCCGGCGTCTGTAATACGGTGCGGGTGCAGAGGCAAAGGGATTCTCTCATTTGCATAGGGCACGCCCCATGCAAATGAGGGAAAGCCCCTGCAGATAGTGCTGGCGCTTTATGTGCGCCAGCACTATTGGTATTACAGAAGGCGCCGCACAAGCGTCTGCGCCCCTTCTGTAATACCAAAGTGCCACGGGGGCGCGCAAAGCGGGCACAAATGCCCATGGCGCCCCCGGGGTACTCTCTGTAATACGGGCCATGGAATGCTATTATGTCATTAGGAATGCTTTGGAGGGTTATGCGATTCAAGCGCTGGCTGGCTGGCTGCAGAGTTGTCCTGTTCTTCATGGCGTTTCTCTGAACTTTCAATTAACGTTTTTAAAGACTAATGTGGAGCGGTTGAGGAGGAGACACTACATAGCAACAAGTGGGCTGAAGGGGGGGCAGGCTCACATCGGACCCCATTAACCCCCTGTGCGAGTTAATATTTATTGCACACTGCTCCGTTACACCTGCAGTGGTGAAAAACTGGAGGGATCTGGTCTGACCCACCATTGCTGTGAGTGAACTTTCACATTTTCAGACATTAGAATTTACCAGCTCACCCTCATCTTGTTTTGCATTAATGCACTCTTTTACGTTATAAAACATGCAGCCTCTGCTGGGGTGAATGTGTGTGTAATCAGAGAGAAACAAAATTGAAACCTGGTTGGTACAGTGGGAAATGCAACGTGTATTTATAGTGCTATGAGGTCCCAGCCTGCATCCGAAAGCACTATGAACATGCAACTCATTATTTTTAAATAGGGGCAGTAGGTCAAGTTAGGGTTTTCTAGCAGTTTTAAGATCTTTTTAGACCTCATTGCCCAAAAGGGGGTAATTTCTCAAAGTTATCTCTTTCCATTGCCTTTATTGCTTGATTTTACATGTGAGAAAGTGTCACTCTAAGACTCATACATTTGGCAGTTGAATGTCCCTCACACGTACTTTGAGACCATGTATATGTCACACATAAGCAATCTGAAAACTTGGCAGTTATGATGGCCTGTAGGAGCAGGTTACTGGCAGTGCATACTTCGAATCACACAAGACCAGTCCCTGTCGGCAGACGCCCGTCGAAGAATCGGGTTACGCATGCAGCAATCGGAAGGCGGGAGACTAGCCTTGAAATCGCTAGTCTCCCACCTAAATTGAGAGGGTTGCATGTATGATTTCCCTCGTCTTCATTGCTTGATTTTGCTCGCGAGGAAGTGTCACTCATAGTCATTGAATGTCCCTTATAATTACAATGAAATTAAGAAAATATCACGCATATGCAATCGGAACCCTTGGCAGCTATGGAGCATGCTTTGCTTTCCTTTCAGTCCTATGCCCTCCCTTTCTCCCTTTTTAAACTTCTGACAGATCACCAGTAGAACACAGCTAAAACAGCTACTAAAGACTAGGGTACACAAATTACTCTGGCGGACCTGAACACATAGGCTCAGGTAAAGGGGAGAGCGGGCTCTGGGTGACAGGAAACGAAAAGGGACATTATGTATGTACAACTGTGAAACCTCAACTACATAAAAAGCTGCTAGAAGAGTTTGGCTCACTGTCTTAAGCCAGCTCAGTTGGGCAGTGCCCCTGCTGAAGAGAACTGCCTTTTTACCAATTGTTGAAATATAAACATTAGTGATTTATCTATTGTATTTACTCATCATTAGCAGACATTGACACAGTGTTATTGTACACCAAGGAAACACCTCTGGCACTGGCAAATAAGAATTATGATTCTTGCCATATTGTGAAAATCCATTCTAGGGAAAGATGGTGCTCATGAATCACTGACAAAATATCGAAAGACATATTATCGAGCTACAATTATATCGATACAAAATTATAGATAACATTAATATCGACATCATATTCCTATTTAAAAAATTACAAAAATATCGAGGATACAATATCGAAGGACATAAATATCAATTTCAGAAATATCGCTAACATACTTATCGAAATTCTAAAATATCGACCTTCAATAAAATACATTAACTAGGTAAAAAATATCGTACACAAAAATATCGACAACACTAATATCGTAAAATTAAATATATCGACTATGTAAAACTATAATAAATATACAAATAAAACGACATAAAAATATTTAAATTACTAAAAATACAATACTAAATTAATAATAACAATTTTACTACATTAAAAAATTAATTAACACAGCAATAAAATTACTAAAATATCATTAACAACATTACTACATTAAACATTAATAACATTAAATATTACTATTACAATTCAATTAAATAATATAATATATAACAAAAGCTATTTAAAAATATATACAAAATTATACATAACTTACTACTAATTAGCGTTTTCCTTATTTGGAAACTAACTACCAAAACATTTTAAAAAAAATACAAATTAACCAATAGAAAAACTGCAAATTCAAACTAACCAATAAAATCGAAATTACAACATCCAACACACTATATAAACAGTTAACCTTCATTCCTATTCCACACCCAAAAGAAAGAAAACTAAAGAAGGAGAAACTCTACAACAATTCAACTACAGATATAAGAAGATCAACATATACCCAATAATTAACTCTATCAAAAATAAGTAAACTAAATTAAAATAAATAATACTAAAAGTAAAAGACTTTAATAATGAATATACATAACTTATAAATTAAACAATGTCTTCTTTCTATTTTATATTACCACTACAGGAAACTCTACAGGAAACTAACAAACTACAGAAAAGCCACCAAAAAATATACAACTAACAAAGGGGCTCATTACGATGGCGGGCGGAAGCACAACCGCCGTGCTGGCGGATGCAAAAACCACCAGTTACCGCCGGCACGCAGCAGTCCACACGCCCGCCCAATTACGATGCGAAAAGTAGGCCAAACACCGCCGGCAAGCCAGCAACACCGTCCGCCATCAAAGTGCGCCCGTACACGTAGCGGCGCAGCACAACTGACACACACCGTCCGACGAAACACGTCCCGCCCGGCGCATAAATTACGATGCCGCAAACAAACGGCTCCCACGGCTAAGAGACACCGCACGTGAAAGAGAGGCGGTAACACGGACGCAGAGCACGGAAAACGAAGAAGCGGCATCCCGAGCATGAATCCAGCACTGCAGGCCCTCCCCATGCTTCTGCTGATGCACCACCAAGGACGCAACGCACCGCGGAGACGCAGGTAGGCACACACACAACAAGTGCACGCAAACAGCGCACACAGTGCAAGGGCGGAAAAAGCGGACAACAGCGCGTGTACACTACACATCCACCATTGCATCCACATATGACACACAGGCCAAATCGTAACTTCGCGGAACACATGTGTACACACCACCTGGGACCAGGAACCAACCACCCCGTCACGGCCCCAAAGCGCCGATGACGCCGCCACACATGCGCACAACGCAGAGGCCAACCGCAGCGCCATGCATGCGTCGCACACAGACACAGGGACACAACCAAGCAGCACACACATCAGCCCCACCCCGAACGCACATGACACGTGACAGGCCGGCCACAGACATGTCCCCAACGCCAAATTCACGGACAACACCCAACGCCACACAACCGACGCACACATGTCAGTGAAGTCACGCAACAGCAGGACACACCCCAGTGTAACAAACATGGCGTAGCACACAGCGGCGGCAACACCAACTAGGAGAAGCAGGGCCCCTTCGGGAAGAGGAACGCCAGTACCACACTCAAAAACCCATACCACCCTGCACATATGAACAAGACATATAAAACGGAACACCAAAGAGCACGGGGACCGACAACAGGTGGCCCAAGAATAACATTCACACACAAGGCCCAACGCAGAGCGGAAAGGCAGCCTGCCGCCCACACAAGGGAGAGCAGACAGCACTGAATGACCTTCCATTCCAACACCGAAACCACAGCCCTACGACAGAAGCCGGTGAATACAGCCATTGTCCAAGAATAGACCAACACAGGCATGCCGAGGAGACCGACCACAGGGCAGATAGCGCATATCACAGAAGCACACAACGGACGGGGAAGAAAGAAGAAAACACTCCCCCATGTCGGCCACATGCAAGTTAATTGGAAGGAGTCACACAGCACCGACCTTGAACTGTCTGAGAAGCATGTGGGAAGAGGGCCCGTGTCCTCCAAACAAGCCAACAGAACACAAGTCCTGTCTCCCCACGACTACACAGAGCTCACAGCAACCCCGGAGCGTGCACATTGCAGACTGCACACACAGCCGGAGCACGCCACCTCTACGAACCGCTGCGAAATGGCTACCGCAACACACCTACCCAACTACGCCGAACAGCTCAAGCTGTACAAAACCAACCTGTGCCATACATTGGGATGCGATCTCCTGTCCCTGCTGAACGTAAGTTACCGACTGACTTACCGCATCACATTGTTCAGCTGCGTCATGCCCGTCTTCTACTGTCGGAGGTGTCCCTACCAGCATCCCGTCGAGATATGCCTCTCCAACCCGGCATGTCTGAAGGCGGACCTGCTACCACTACTCCTCCCTCTGGACGCACACGACAGGGCCTGCTCTGCCTATGGGGGCATGGCGTATGTGGCCAACATCGCACGCGCACTGAAATGGAACCACTGTGCCTCCACACGACGGATCATCGAGAACAGCTACATCGAATGTCACCCAGCATGCCCCATCATGGTCCTCCAAGGGACAACCTACGAACAACACCTTGACAGCCACCATCCGCTTCATTGGCTGGCAAACATGTACACCACCAATGACATGGAAGCCCTGCTGGACGGCATCGCATACCTGACAACCTGTAAATTCGTCGGACCACAACGCAGGTTCCCCGAGTGACCTATGATGTCCAACCCCGCACCCATGCTTAGCTTCCGCATGGATCTGGCCAGTCACCACCACAACAGCCATACCAAACGACCGGCAACTGTAACCACACCATCAACGACATCGCCATGACATCGGATATGACCGGGACATGCACACTGTTCCCCATCACATCCAGGAACACCGCATGCATCGTGGGAGGCAGTGGCATGGGCTCTGTGCATCGCACCCACATGGACGGAACTGCACGAACAACCAGGACACGACATGGATCCAGCGCACATGGACACACACACCGCTCAGTGGACATGAATAGGTCGCCTGGAGTCTGTGGGTGCTGCACCCCTCCCACCCCCGCCCCGGGAATCCCATACCAGGACCTTTGCATGGACGACAAGTGCATACAACAACAACACGACCCCAGTGACTGTGACATGTCCAGTAACCACCACAGTGCAACAACAAGTGGCACGCCGCTGCATGCACGCAAGCACATGCCCTGATGTCATCTCACATGCACGCGTGCATGAGGAACAACCGCAGCAAACCTGTCACATGGAACTGAGATGGACTGTGCCCATGATGCCGAGCGGTCTGGTAGGCTACATGTATACCGTCTGTGTCAAAGTCCGCAGCTCCGCAGCTATACGTAAATGTACATTAGCACAGCCTTGGCCAAGCAGATGTAACCCCACACCCTATCCCATTTGTTATCATGCTCAGTATATCCTCAACATGTATTCCGCTGCCAGTAGTGTCCACTACACTGCATCACAGAGGACAGAAGACTCAATATAATGTTTGAAACCAAAACTGTCTCCGCTGACTCATTTCACAAGTACGAATGAGAGAGGATGAGAGTATGTGAAGTACACGGCAGTCGTGACATGACCATGTAGTCCACTGGTATTGGATGTCAACGCAAATGAGTAGCACTACTGTGGAAGACACACATGTGTCGTGTGAAGTCGTATGGACGCAGTGCTCAGGTGGGTGGGTGCGACGGGTAGATGCGCACATGCCAAGTTGGAGCACGCCGTGTTGGGAGGGGTCATGAACAGTACACCACCGCTTCCCTGGGCATTGTGAGAGGACACCTGTCGGGGGGAGTGAACACGTGTGTGCACAGCAGCCGGGCACACGTACAAAGCGGTACCAGGCGCACCTCAGCCCACCCTCTGTGGACAAGCTGGATCCTGTTGTGCGCCCGCCATGCCCCTTGACAAGGCACACACAGCCCCAGTCGACCAGGTGTAACCCCAACATAGTCAATCCGCACAGGCGATACAGGGCACGGGATGGCAGTGGAGCATGGTGTGTGAGAGGTCTCCTCGCGCTCCTCCTGGTCATATCACGCAGGCAATAGAACCTCAACGTCTAGCATGGCACAAGTCAAATGGAAGTGTAGGGGGACGCACCACAGCACGAGCAGCACTGACGTCACGGGAGGTGGCTCGCACCATCCCATCCATTGCCCATCATACCAACCACGCCACATGCCATTGCGACTAAGTGCAAGCGCGTGCGCCACCACCCCCGAGCCCTCCCCAGAGAGGCCAAAGAGTGAATGTGTGGGCCATCAGCCACAGACGGACGCGGCATGGCCGCAAGGGCAGCCACAGCCACTGGGTGTCGCAGGTGGCGGATCCGGAAGGCGAAGACTGTGATGCATAGTCCATGCAGGCCGGGTCTCCATTTGGGGCACCACGCAGGTGGACGGCGTCCCGCCACACATCATACCCTGGACCCACACATACACTCCTTGCCCTCTCTGGTGCGAGCCTGGGGCTGCCTGTGCAAGCGCTAGCCTCGCAGGTGAGCATGCATATTGGGGGAGCGAGGGGAGGACATGAGGGCTGGGGCGAAGATGACTGTATCACAGTCAGTTAGTACAAGGGATGACCCAGATGTGGAAAGGAGGAGACGTGTCCCGTGTGTACTGCAACTAGTCGCCAATCCGACTACCCCCCATGTCCGGAATGTAAGCCCGCACCTAGGCCCGCCCATCCGCCACATCGAACATACCACCAGCACGACAACCTTCCCATTCGAAACACTGACTGGGGGTGGCGACCAGTGAACAATCATGTGTAGCCTACCCACGCGTACATGTGGGCCCTCCATGATCCATGTCACCTGCGGCAAAGACATGACATGCGCAATGAGGGAAGTGAGGAGAGCTGCCCGCCCCACGCGCAGAAGGTGCATCAGCTCCACAGACCCAGCAGCGAGTCCAGCAGGGGTCACATGTGCAGGGGCAGCTGTGCCTGGTGTGAAGGCACATGCATATAGACAGCACATCGACCAATGTGTAGTCTGCCCACATCCACAGTCCATCATCATGCGGACATAGGAATTGAACACAGGGCAACACATCTTAGTTGGTGCACCCACCGTGACCAACAATGCGCAATCATCGACGTACCCGCCCTGTGCATGGCCCCCCACCCAACGGAGGCACATCCAGTGCCACCATCCCACACACACAAGCCTTCCACGGAACATGCTGTGTCCAATGGTCAGTACAGAGTCAGCGCCCATCTGGTGGATCCTGAACAGGAGACACATGCACACACATGCCAGCTCCCACTATGTACGTCTGCCACCTGGCACGTGCAATGTAACCTCTCACCTGTGACGTGTGACTGCAAGCACACAGCCGTCTTGGCATGGGGCTGTCAATGTGGACACCAGTCAATGTTTCGGGAGCTGTGATCCGTACAGTGCTGTACATAGGGTGCAGTGCTGACACCTACTACTGTCTCATATCCCCTCGTGCCACAGGTCCCACTTGTATTGGCCGCTCAGCCCGTGCCCACATCGTCGTCGTCGTGTGCCATACTCATCCAGCCTCGGAAGCAGTTCCATGCTCAGCAGACACTCATGTTGCCGTGGCGTTGCCGCTTGACGAATATGCAGTCAGTCCCCATCAGCACGCCCCGCAAGTCATTGGGGCCTAGATCCCCATGTGCATGCACATGGCAGTGGTATGTCTCACTTGCCATTGCCATTGTTGGGAGACCTGTGTAAGTGTATTGTGGCCGTGCCGTCCCAGCTTGACAGCTGGGCTGTGGCTCATGTGCTTGCTCAGTCATGTCAGTGATGTGTATGCAAAATTGCTATGTGTCGTGTTGCTTTGACATGTGTCCTCTGCCATTTTCCCCAGGCGGAGACCGAACATTGACCGCCCATACCAATTGCTGGCGGACATGGACGATACAGAGGTGATCAGGAAGTTTCGGCTGGACAGGCCAACCCTGCATCGACTGTGTGCCATGTTAGAGCCCCATCTCCGTCCCCGCAGGGTGTATCCGACTGCTGTCACCCCCACGGCTAAGGTGATGGCCGCCATGCATTTCTTCGCCACTGGGTCATTCCAGCACACAGTGGGCAGTGGAGGAGGGATGTCCCAGCCCATGTTCAGCAAGGTGCTGAGGGATGTACTGGCAGCCATGATGCTGTACCGGAACAGGTACATCAGATTCCCCAGGGCTCGTGAATTGGCGGCAGTGAAGGGTGCATTCTATGCCCTTGGCAGAATCCCACACGTCGTGGGAGCCATTGACTGCACACATGTTGGCCTTGTTCCACCACAGGCCACTGAGCACCTGTACCGCAACAGGAAGCACACGCACTCCCTGAATGTGCAAGTGGTGTGCCTTGCGGACATGGTGATCACCCACGTGTGTGCCAAGTTTCCAGGCTCGGCACATGACGCACACATAATGCGCAACAGCATCTTGCCACGACTGATGGCCAATCTGCAACAGGATCGTGGCTGTATTGTCGGTGAGTATGTGGAGTGGTGTAGCGTGCTGGTTGTGCGATGCTGTCCCCTGTCCAGTTGGAATAGCAACGGTTCTCTGTGTCCCTCACACCCAGGTGACTCTGCGTATCCGAATGGGGCATGGCTGCTCAGTCCATTGAGGAATCCCCGCACCCCAGCAGACGATCGCTACAATGAGGCACATGGGAGGACCAGACGTGTGGTCGAGCGTACCTTTGGCCTCCTCAAGTCCAGGTTCAGGTGCCTGGACCGCACCGGGGGTGCACTGGCGTACTCCCCACAGAAGGTGTGCCAGATAGTGGTGGCGTGCTGCATGCTGCACAATCTGGCCATTCGGAAGCAGATCCCCCTCATTGTGGATGACGGAGATCAACCAGGGCCCCAGCCCGCAGACCAGGACAGCTCGAGTGAGGTGGACAGCGGAGAGGAGGAAGCTGGGAATGTGCGCCAGCAGCTCATCGCCCGCTACTTCACTTGACGGTGAGTGTCCATGTACGACGGATGATGTGTCTGTATCTGTGCAGGTGTGTGTGTGCTGTGTCAGGGTGGCCGTATGTTCACTGCGTGCAGTGTGTCAACGCTCCATGGCCAGGGTAGTATGCCACTGTTGGTGACTGTGGCATTGTGCCCTATTGCTCTGTGCGATGTGTGTACATTGCTTGTAGTTGTTGACATGTACTGTGTGATGGGTGTGTGACACACTCATTGAATGTGCTCCTGTTCTGTCTCCCACCCCTAGGTCCCTACAGGCCCTCCGGATTCCATTGCCATGCCACGCATCAGGTGCCTTTCCGCCCAAGGTGGCCGTTGTATTCCGTACAAATAAAACACAGGGCACAAACAGCAGTTAGTGAAAAAGGTGCATTTATTACAAACTGTGACATGTGATTGTGTGTAAGGTGATGACAAAAGTGGTGCGTGCAGTGACAATGAGCTGTCGGTCATGGCTGCGTGAAGCTCAGGGTGTACCCACTGGTTCTATGTCCATAGTCCAACACACACATGCCATCCAGCTGGCTGTGTGGAGTGGGATCGTAGAGCAAGTCAATGCAGTGGCTGGTCAAGGCAGGCTGGCGGAAGGCTGGCTGGCTGCCTCACTTGCGACTGGTGCGTGCGAAGTCCTCCCGGGAGACCTGTTTCCTCTTCGGACGGCCCCTTCCACGTTTGGGAGGGGGTGTGTGGTGGCGACCTGCTGGTGGTGGGTGAGGTGTGCTCACTGGCTGTGGTCGCAGGGGATGTGGACACTGCTGGCCGACCCTGCGCCCTAGCAGGTGGTGGCGGAGGTGGTGTTGCTGGCTTTGCCTGTGACCCCACCGCCACCACCAGCTGGCCCATGAGGTCCACGAGTTGGTCCATACGGGACACGATTTGGCCCATATGGGCGTCCATGGACCTCAGCACCCCCAGCACCTCCCGCGTGTCTGTGGCAGACCTGACCCATTGTTCTTGGGCCTCCTCATAGGCCCCAAGGACTCTGGCCATTTGAGGCAGGGCATGGCTCCCAGGGGAGGATGGCGTTTCCCTGACCCTGCTCCTCCTACCAGTCCTGCTGCCACCGGCCCGCCCACTAGCCACATTGCTCACCACGGTCCTCGCTGTGGCTCCCAGGGTGGATCCAGTCGGCCGGGCCACCACCTGCGCTGGGGCTGGTGCCAGCGAAGACGTGGTGGTGGTGGTGGCGGTGGTGGTCGGTGCGGCGATGGTGGCGGTTGCAGCAGTGGTAGTGGCCGCAATGACCGTGGGTGTGGCCGCAATGACCGTGGGAGTGGCCGCAACGACAGTGGCAGCAGGGGACTGGGACTGTTCAGCATCCCTGGATGATGGGTTGGTGGGTAGGAGGGGTCCTGGGGAGCGGCTGGGCCCTGCCACGCCAGATGGGCCAGCTTGGTGGTCCGTGTCCGAAGAGGTGGACAGATCCTCCAGATCCGTGTGTCCTCGTTGGGGGCTTGTAGGCTGGCTGTGCTGGCTGCTGTCTCCATCCCCAGCGTCCAGCAGTTCGTCACCTGTGGAGAGAATGAGATTTGTTATTGTGTTGCACCTGGCGAAGTATGTATTAGTCGTCTGACATTGGCAGTTCGTGCAATCTCGTACATGGGTTTCCCGGAGGCGAGTGTGTGGCTGTGGCATCTGTAGTTGTGTGTGCTAGGCAATGGGACTGTGTGCTGTGCACATGTGGCATGGGACGGATTGGCCATGCCGATGGGTGTGTTGCTTTGCCCCTACTCATTGTGACTCTGGTGTATGCGGGCTCCTGGCCCATCCTGGGTCTGGTTTTTACTTTGCTTTTGGAGTTCATATGGAACGCTTAGGAACGCATATGGCAACATGGGGGCCATGCCCCAGATTCGCATTTGGGAGGGGATATGCTTTAGGGGTACATGCTGTGAGCCATGGGTGCCGAACGTGACATGTGTTGTGGCAGCATGACAGTGCATGGTCTGAGGTGTGTGCATGTCTGACATGCCCTGCATATTTGCTGTCTGTTGTGGTTACTGGACATGGCATTGGTCGCATCGTTATGAGTGAGTGATAGTTGTGTGCCAGCCAACGTATTGCAGTTGTCCCATCTCCTTGGTGTGCGTGCTGCCCTGTGCCATGTGCATCACTGCAGTGCTCGGGGGGGTGTGGCCCATGTTGTGTGTTGTTGCTCACAGTGTGTCGTGCGCTTAATTGACTTCTGGCACATGGTTGGTCATGGGCATGTGTCTTAGCGTGACTGCTGTATGTGTGGCAGCTGTGCGGATGACATGCCTTTCATGAGACTGGGGCTGACGGATGGGATGGATGGTATGTTGTATGTGCATGGTGTGTCTGTGAGTTTGATGGGTTCAGTGGTGTTCGTGTGCATTTCTGTTGTTCCGCTCTGTTGCGTCTAGTGTTGTTTGTCTTACATAGGCGTAGTTGTGGGGTGTGGGGTTGACAGGCAGTGGGGGCTACATGGACAGGACTTCAATGGTGTTTCGGTTGTGTGTGATGGGTTGCACAGTGGCTGCCGTGTGGTACTATGTTCAGTGTGGCTTGTGCATGCAGACGTGGCTCCTTGGGTGTTGCTGTGTTTGTGATGGGTCATGTGGGGTGTGACTCTGTGGTTCATATCCGTGTGCACATTGTTCACTTGTTCGTGACGGTGGGCGGTGCTGCGTGTTCGTCTGCTACGTGACATGTCCCATGTGTTGGTCGTGTTCCGGTCCTCATGCCTCCAGTAATCCAGCCCTGTCCAGTTTCCCACCTGCAAGTTGTTCGTGCGTGCACTGTACTGGATGCCACATGGCTCTAAGCGAGGGGTGCTCCATGTTGCAGGTCTGTGGGGGTGGGGGGTGTTGTGGGTCGTAGTGGTGGCTGGACACCCACTGACACCGATTGCTGTGGACCGTGATGTCTACCTTTCGGCTGTCGTTGTGCACTGCGGTGGCTGACACGTGGCTGTGGGGTGTGGGGGATGCTCCTCCTTGCTGTACTGTGGGACTAGGGGCCTGGTGTGTTTTGTACTTGGGCTGTCCACCCTCCCACCCACTGCACTTTGTGTTCCTGCCACTTACCTGTTACTTGTCGGTTAGTGCAGCTATGGCGGACACATGGGTGTGGTGGGTGCTCGTTGTGGCGCTTCTGGCATATTTGGGGACCTGTTGGTGGTTACGTGGCTGGCTGAGTGTACACATGTCCCCACGCATCTTACAGTTGTTCGGTTTGGGCTGTGTGTGGTGGTGTCTGTTGCATGTGTGTGTGATGTGTTGTGTATTGTGTGCTGGACATGGGGGTGTTTGTCCCTGGGAGCTGTGGCATGGTGGTAGTGCATGTGAGTACATAGCGGTGTGCTGGTATCCATTAGTTTGTACTTACCAGCCTCCACTCCCCCTGCTAATCCGGCGAGGATCTCGGGATGGATGATGACTCGCACCTTCTCCTCCCACGCTTTGAAGGTCTTGAAGAGCGCGGGATTCCCTCCGCCAGTGACTGCAGCCAGCTCTCTGTTTTTGCCCTCCTTCTTCTTGACCAGGCTCTTGACGTCATTCCACCGTTTGTTTATTTCGACTCTGTTCCTGGGCAGGGTCCCGACTGCATTGACCTGGTCTACGATCCGGTTCCACATTCTGTTTCTGGTGGCTAGTGGTGTGTGCTGGACCATGTTCCCATAGATTTGTGGGTGCACCTTGATGATCTCGTCGACCATGACCGTCAGCTCCATGGGCGTGAACTTGGGCATTCTTTGTGGTGCCATGGTGTTTGTGGTGCTGGTGCGGTGTGTGTTGTGTAATGTGCAGGGGGTTTGTGGTGCCGGTGTTTGGTGGTGGTGGTGGTTGTGATGTGTGCGTTTCTGTGGTGTGCTGCTGTCCTTGCTGTGTCACTGTGTCCTCTCCTCTCCTCTCTGGTTTGCAATGTTGCAAGGGGTTGTGGTCTGTGGGAGTTCTGCTTTTGTACTTACCTATGTGGGTGTGTCCTCATGGTCTGTTGTTTTCAGGTGTGTTGTGTCTGGTGTTCTGGCCTTTGTATTTTTTGTTTGTCCGGGGGTGTTTTCGGGATGTGTACTGTGCTTGTGTATTTGTGCGTGCCTTGCTGTGTGGAGTTATTGGCCATGTTGTGTGCTATTGGTTTTGTGAGCGGATGGTTTCTGTGCAGGGACGTGGGCGCCATGGTTTCTGCCGTGTCGATTGGCATCGGCGTTGTTTGCGCTGGCGGGCGGTATATTTGTGGTTTTCCCGCGCTCATGGCGGTGCGATCGTAATTTCACGTGCGGTGTGTCGGCCGTGAGGGCGGGCGGTTTTGTGTTGTCGGGCGTGTTTCCGTCCGTGGCGGGCGGTTTGACTCCGACTCGGACGATGGCGGGCGGTATTTTGTGTGATTTTTCCGCCGATGGCGGTTTTCGGTTTGTGTTATCGTAATGGCGTGGTCGGTGTTCAGACGGTGTATGCGGGCGGTATTTTGCCGATTCCATGCCTGGCGGATATTTTTACGCCGGGTATCGTAATGGGCCCCAAAGTAAGTATTTACCAAACAATATTAAACAAATAGATTAAACAACAACGCAAAGTCAAAACCAATACCAAACCCCCTATAAAAAATATAGAAACAAATAATAAAACAAATGTACTTTTTTTTTTCAGACAAAGAAAATACAGAAAGAACATTCTACAACTAAAGAGTAAACGTCATCAAACTGAAATACATAAATACCAACTTTGTTAGTATATTCTAAATAAATGTTTATTTGCTTAAATTAAAATACATAGAACAACATATTTAATAATAATAATATATATTTTTCATAGATTAACCTACATCAAAATGACTGAAGGAGCCGAATTTATAACAAGTCAGAAAGGGAAAATGTTACTATGCTATATGGGATACACTTACACACAAGAAAAACAATTTGGATTAAAAGTTAACTGGAAATGCTGTAAATACTACTCTAATAAATGTTACGGGCGTGCTACAACTAGGGAAACAACAGTACTGTATACTAGAGAACATAACCACCCACCAAACGTGACAGAAATAGAAGTCAGATCTGCATTAGAAACAATAAAGGAAGCTAGTACAAGTTCTCAAAAACCTACAAGTGTAATTTTAAAAGAGCAGCTTCCCAAAATTCCTAAAACTGCTACTACACAAATGCCATCTGTAACTTCACTAAAGAGAACTATAGCACGTACTAAAAAAATTACTACTACTTCCACCCCAATTCCTAGAACATATAGTGACGTCATTATAAGTATCACTTTAAACAAAGAACCATTTGTCATTTTTGATAATAAAAGCAATGACAAAAGATTAATAATTTTTGGAACTGCAACTAATCTATTAAAACTACAAGAAGGTCAATACTGGATGATGGATGGGACTTTTACTATATGTCCTAAGCCCTTTTTCCAACTGTATACAATACATGGGCTGCATCATAATTGCAATATACCATTAATTTACGCATTATTACCAAACAAACAGAACTCCACATACATGGAACTATTAAATACAATAAAACAAAAAACTAATGACTTTTCTCCACAAAAAATAATCCTAGATTTTGAACAGTCAATGATTAATACTATATTAAAAACACACCCCCATACCTGCATCCAAGGCTGTTACTATCATTTTAATCAGTGCTTATGGAGACACATGCAAAAATCAGCACTAAGCATTGAATATGCAACTAATTCTTCTTTTGCATATCAAATAAAAAAATTAACAGCACTAGCTTATGTACCTGAGACAGACGTCACAGAACATTACAACATTTTAATAGACAGCACCTTCTACAAACAAAATGAAGCAAAACTAAGTCCACTATTAGACTATTTTGAGGATACATGGGTCGGCAGACTACACAGATCTGGCCACAGAAGAAACCCTCAATTCCTAATACCCTGGTGGAACGTATACAGAAGCACATTAAATGGGGAATCCAAAACTAATAACGCAGTCGAAGGATGGCATAATGCCTTCCTTCAATCAACAGGCAGAACAAAACCAACACTAGAAAAATTTATATCATGCCTACAAAAAGAACAGAGTTATCAAGAGTTCCGAATGGAACAATCCATAACTCAATTAACTCCAAAAACATCAAAACAAACTAAACAAATGCATAAATATCTAGAACAACAAGTAAAATTGTACCCTAGTACAAAGGGCCTGGAATACCTAAACATAATATCCAAAACTCTTCTTTAAAGCATTAATACAAATAAATTACAAATTACTCATCTTTCAAACATACCATAAAAGTAACATTTATTTATTTTATCACAAAAATAATTACTGTGTGTAACATATTTTTAATTTTTTAATAAAATATATTAACACACATTAATAATATTTGTAATAAAATAAAATACAACAATAATAATAAAAACATTACCCACCCAACAATAAATAATAATAAATAAACTTACCAGGTTTATTCTAAATGCTGTAAAATCCATTTTCTGCTAACACAATCCAAATATTAAAAAACAGTTTCCCAAAAAATAAATGAAAAAATACAACTGTAGCAAAAATTAATAATCCATGTAGCAAAGGTCTATAGGAAAACCATAAAAAATCCAAAAATGTATAAAATAGTAAAAAGCGCTCCAGGAAAATCGAAACATTTAAAGAAGTGTAACAAATATATTAGTCAATAAAACTGACATACACTTCTTTAAAAAAAAAAAAACGACTCCTTCCGATACGAAGAACTTCTGAAAATAAAAAGTGTCAAAACAAAATCACACACATTCCCACCCACATAAAACAACACATAAACACTTACTAACAATACTACTAGTTTTAAATTTCATTAAAATATACATTGAACACCGTAATCCTAACTCTGTAAACAAGCCTACACAACGTTAACAATACGTAAATACACCACACGTAACTATAACATATAACATTTCCGAATATAACTAATAAACACCTAACTACACTAAACAGTATCTAACTAGGTTCAAAATATATTTAAAACTTAGTTAACCCCTTCCATGCTCATGACGAGCTGGACTCGTCATGGCACACAGTGCTCGTGTGCTCATGACGAGTCCAGCTCGTCATGGAACCCAGTCAAGGAAATCCCTCTGGTGCGGGCACCAGAGGGATTCCCTTTCATCCCTAAAGCCTCGGGAGCTGGGGAAGAGCTTCCCCAGCTCCCGAGGCCCCCTGGTTTCCCTGAAATGACGATCGGCGCGCACGTCGCGCTGATCTCATTTCAGTGAAACTGAAACTGAAATGAGCCAAGAGGCTCATTACAGTTTCAGTTTCTACGTGCTCAGGGGGCTATCTCAGCCCCCTGAGCACGTAGAAACTCAGGAGAGGTATCGTTGGAAAGGGGAGAATCTCCCTTTCCAATGGTACCCTCACTAGTGGATCTCTGCTTGGGGATCGCCCCAGGAGGGCGATCCCCAAGCAGGGATCCACTCACTAGGCACCAGGGAGGGGGAGCGGCCCCTTGGGCAAGGGCCTTTGCTCCCCCATACAATTTTTGCCATAATTAGTCTTTCTGCCCCCCTGGGGGTAGATGGGGGCAGTAGCCCCCAATCTGCCCCCCGGGGGGTAGAAAGCCCACTAGACACCAGGGATTTCTATTTAAATTATATTTAGGGGTGGGGGCTGCCCAAAACGGGCATGCCGATGCCCCCATCCCCCCGGCCACAAAATTAGTCTTTCTGCCCCCTGGGGGCAGATGGGGCAGTAGCTCCCAATCTGCCCCCCGGGGGGCAGAAAGCCCACTAGATACCAGGGATTTTTTTGAAAATTATAGTTAGGGGTGGGGCTGCCCAATATGGGCATGCCAATGCCCCCACCCCACCCCGCCGCAAAGGTACAGTCTTTCTGCCCCTCCTGGGGGCAGATGGGGGCAGTAGCCCCCAATCTGCCCCCCGGGGGGCAGAAAGCCCACTAGATACCAGGGATTTGTTTTAAATTATAATTTGGGGTGGGGGCTGCCCAATATGGGCATGCCAATGCCCCCACCCCACCCCGCCGCAAAGGTACAGTCTTTCTGCCCCTCCTGGGGGGCAGATGGGGGCAGTAGCCCCCAATCTGCCCCCCCGGGGGCAGAAAGCCCACTAGACACCAGGTTTTTTTCCCCTCGATACATTTAGGGGTGGGGGTTGCCCAAGATGGGCATGCCAATGCCCCCACCCCTCCCCCATGAAATTCCAGTCTTTCTGCCCCCCGGGGGGCAGATGGTGGCAGCGGCCACCAATCTGCACCCACCCGGGGGTTCAGAAATACCCTAGATGCCAGGGATTATTTTTTTTATAGGCCCGGGGTGGGGGCTGCCCAGAATGAGCATGCAAATGCCCCCACCCTACCCCCAAAGAAAAAAAAAACTTTCTGCCCCCCAGGAGGCAGATGGGGGCAATAGCCCCTGATCTGCCCCCCCGGGAGGGGGCAGAAAGCCCACTAAGCGCCAGGGATTTTTTTTTATATAGGTAGGGGTGGGGGCTGCCCAGAATTTGCATGTCAATGCCCCCAACCCAAAAAAATGCTACAGTCTTTCTGCCCCCCTGGGAGGCAGATGGGGCAATAGCACCTTATCTGCCCCCCGGGGGCAGAAAGCCCACTAGCCACCAGGGATTTTTTTTTTTACAAAGTTCGGGGTGGGGGCTGCCAAGAATGGACATGCCAATGCCCCCACCCACCCCAAAAAAGATGTCACTGTCTTTCTGCCCCTCCCAGGAGGCAGATGGGGGCAGTAGCCCCTGATCTGCCCCCGGGGGGCAGAAAGCCCACTATGTGCCAGCGATTATGCTGGCTTTTTTATACGGAGGGGTGGGGGCTGACCAGCATAGGCATCCCAATGCCCCCGACCCCCCAAAAGAATAGCCACAGTCTTTCTGCCCCCTCAGGGGCATATCGGGGCAATAGCCCCTGATTTCCCCCTCCCCAGGGCGGCAGAAAGCCCACTAGGCACTGACTTTTTTTCGGAATGTGCCTACCTGTTGAATTTGGTTCCTAGCTCTGCCGGCACCCAGGGAAACCTAGCAAACCTATACATTTTTTAAAACTAGACACCCAGGGGAATCCAGGATGGGCTGACTTGACTGGCTCTCACCAGGTTCTGTTACCCAGAATCCCTTGCAAACCTAAAAATTTGTCCCAAAAAACACATTTTCCTCACATTTTTGTGGTGGAAAGTTCTGGAATCTGCGTGGATCCACAAAATTCCACCCACCCCGCGTTCCCCAAAGTCTTTCGAGAAAAATGGTACCTCACTTGTGTGGGTAGGACTAGTGGCCGCGACAGGAAACGGCCCAAAACGCAACATGGACACACCACATTTTCACAGTGAAAACGGACCCTTTTTTTGCAAAGTGCCTAGCTGTAGATTTTGAACCCTAACTCTGCCGGCACCTAGGGAAACCTAGCAAACCTATACATTTTTGAAGACTAGATACCCAGGGGAATCCAGGATTGGGTCACTTGACTGGCTCTCACCAGGTTCTGTTACCCAGAATCCCTTGCAAACCGAAACATTTGTCAAAAAAAACAAATTTTCCTCACTTTTCTGTGGTGGAAAGTTCTGGAATCTGCGTGGATCCACAAATTTCCACCCATCCCGCGTTCCCCAAAGTCTTCCGAGAAAAATGGCACCTCACATGTGTGGGTAGGCCTAGTGCCCGCGACAGGAAACGGCCCAAACGCAACGTGGACACACCACATTTTCACAGTGAAAACGGACCCTTTTTTGCAAAGTGCCTAGCTGTAGATTTTGAACCCTAACACTGCCAGCACCTAGGGAAACCTAGCAAACCTATACATTTTTGAAAACTAGACACCCAGGGGAATCCAGGATGGGGTGACTTGACTGGCTCTCACCAGGATCTGTTACCCAGAATCCCTTGCAAACCTAAAAATATGTCCAAAAAAACACATTTTCCTCACATTTCTGTGGTGGAAAGTTCTGGAATGTGCGTGGATCCACAAATTTCCTACCACCCTGCGTTCCCCCAGGGCTCCCGATAAAAATGGTACCTCACTTGTGTGGGTAGGCATAGTGGCTGAAACAGGAAATGGCCCAAATCGTATTGTGGAGACTTCAAAACTACCTATAACAAAACTACCTGGTTTTGGGGGGGCACCTGGTTTTTGGCCCCGGGCTCGCCGCCATCTAGGGAAACCTACCAATCCCACACATTTCTGAAAACTAGACACCCTGGGGAGTCCAATGAGGTATGGCTTGCGTGGATCCCCCAACGTTTCCCTACCCAGAATCCCCTGCAACCCTCAAATTTAGCTGAAAAAACCATATTTTCCACATATTTTTGCGTGGAATCACCGTGCTGGCACAAATGTCCTACCACCCAGCGTTGCCCTTGTTCCCCGAGTAAAATGATACCTCACTTGTGTGGGTGTCCAAAGCAGAACTGGCTAAAAACGTATTTTTAAAAAAATATAGCGCTTAGAATTCTCGGTGCTATACCCTAAATCCCTATGTTTTGGGCTCTTCCCAGTCACAGGCCTTTGGCCCACCCACACAAGTGAGGTATCATTTTACTCGGGAGAACAAGGGGAACGCTGGGTGGTAGGACATTTGTGCCGGCACGGTGATCCCACGCAAAAATGTATGGAAAAAGTGATTTTTTCAGCTAAATTTGAGGTTTGCAGGGGATTCTGGGTAGGAAAACGTTGTGGGACCCACGCAAGCCATACCTCGCTGGACTCCCCGGGTGTCTAGCTTTCAGAAATGTTTGAGTTTGGTAGTTTCCCAAGATGGCCGCCGAGCCCAGGGCCAAAAACTCCTGGGACCCCCTTGCAAAACCAGGTTGTTTTGTGATAAGTAATTTTGATGTCGCCTCAATAGGTTTTGGGCCCTTTTCTGTCGCGGGTACTTGACCCACCCACGCAAGTGAGGTATCATTTTTATCGGGAGACCTGGGGGAACGCTGGGTGGGAGGAAATTTGTGGATCCACATAGATTCCAGAACTTTCCCACATAGAAATTTGAGAGAAAAGTGATTTTTTTCAGCTAAATTTGAGGTTTGCAGGGCATTCTGGGTAGGAAAACGTTGGGGGATCCACGCAAGCCATACCTCGTTGGACTCCCCGGGTGTCTAGTTTTCAGAAATGTGTGGGTTTGGTAGGTTTCCCAAGATGGCCGCCGAGCCCGGGGCCAAAAACCCAGGTGACTCCCTTGCAAAACCAGCTTGTTTTGTGATAGATCATTTTGATGTCTCCTCAATACGTTTTGGGCCCTTGCCTGTTGCGGGTACTTGAACCACCCACACCAGTGAGGTTTTTGGCCCTGGGCTCGGCGGCCATCTTAGGAAACCTACCAAACCCACACATTTCTGAAAACTAGACACTCTGGGGAGTCCAGCGAGGTATGGCTTGCATGGGTCCCCCAATGTTTTCCTACCCAGAATCCCCTGCAAACCTGATATTTTGCTGAAAAAATCACTTTTTCGCACATTTTTGTGTGGTAAAGTTGTGGAATCATGGGGCTGACACAAATTTCCTACCACCCAGCAATCCCCCAGGTTTCCCGATAAAAATGGTGCCTCACTCGGGTGGGAGGCCCAAGTACCCGCGACAGGCAAGGGCCCACAACGTATTGAGGCGACCTCAAAATGGCCTATCACAAAACGACCTGGTTTTGCAAGGGGGTCCCATGACATTTTGGCCCGGGGCTCGGCGGCCACCTACGGAAACCTACCAAACCTACACATTTCTGAAAAGTAGACACCCGGGGCATTCCAGGGAGGTATGACTTGCGTGGATCCACTAACGTTTTCTTACCCAGAATCCCCTGCAAACCTGATATTTTGCTGAAAAAATCACTTTTTCGCACATTTTTGTGTGGTAAAGTTGTGGAATCATGGGATTGACACAAATTTCCTACCACCCAGCGTTCCCCAGGTCTCCCAATAAAAATGGTGCCTCACTCGGGTGGGAGGCCCAAGTACCCGCGACAGGCAAGGGCCCACAACGTATTGAGGCGACCTCAAAATGGCCTATCACAAAACGACCTGGTTTTGCAAGGGGGTCCCATGACGTTTTGGCCCGGGGCTCGGCGGCCACCTATGGAAACCTACCAAACCTACACATTTCTGAAAAGTAGACACCCGGGGCATTCCAGGGAGGTATGACTTGCGTGGATCCACCAACGTTTTCTTACCCAGAATCCCCTGCAAACCTGATATTTTGCTGAAAAAATCACTTTTTCGCACATTTTTGTGTGGTAAAGTTGTGGAATCATGGGATTGACACAAATTTCCTACCGCCCAGCGTTCCCCAGGTCTCCCAATAAAAATGGTGCCTCACTCGGGTGGGAGGCCCAAGTACCCGCGACAGGCAAGGGCCCACAACGTATTGAGGCGACCTCAAAATGGCCTATCACAAAACTACCTGTTTTTGCAAGGGGGGTCCCATGACGTTTTGGCCCGGGGCTCGGCGTCCACCTAGGGAAACCTACCAAACCTACACATTTCTGAAAAGTAGACACCCGGGGGATTCCAGGGAGGTATGGCTTGCATGGATCCACCAAAGTTTTCTTACCCAGAATCCCCTGCAAACCTGATATTTTGTTGAAAAAATCACTTTTTCGCACATTTTTGTGTGGTAAAGTTGTGGAATCATGGGATTGACACAAATTTCGTACCACCCAGCGTTCCTCCAGGTCTCCCAATAAAAATGGTGCCTCACTCGGGTGGGAGGCCCAAGTACCGCGACAGGCAAGGGCCCACAACGTATTGAGGCGACCTCAAAATGGCCTATCACAAAACGACCTGGTTTTGCAAGGGGGTCCCATGACGTTTTGGCCCGGGGCTCGACGGCCACCTACGGAAACCTACCAAACCTACACATTTCTGAAAACTAGACACCCGGGGCATTCCAGGAGGTATGACTTGCGTGGATCCACCAACGTTTTCTTACCCAGAATCCCCTGCAAACCTGATATTTTGCTGAAAAAATCACTTTTTCGCACATTTTTGTGTGGTAAAGTTGTCGAATCATGGGATTGACACAAATTTCCTACCACCCAGCGTTCCCCCAGGTCTCCCAATAAAAATGGTGCCTCACTCGGGTGGGAGGCCCAAGTACCCGCGACAGGCAAGGGCCCACAACGTATTGAGGCGACCTCAAAATGGCCTATCACAAAACGACCTGGTTTTGCAAGGGGTCCCATGACGTTTTGGCCCGGGGCTCGACGGCCACCTACGGAAACCTACCAAACCTACACATTTCTGAAAAGTAGACACCCGGGGCATTCCAGGGAGGTATGACTTGCGTGGATCCACCAACGTTTTCTTACCCAGAATCCCTGCAAACCTGATATTTTGCTGAAAAAATCACTTTTTCGCACATTTTTGTGTGGTAAAGTTGTCGAATCATGGGATTGACACAAATTTCCTACCACCCAGCGTTCCCCAGGTCTCCCAATAAAAATGGTGCCTCACTCGGGTGGGAGGCCCAAGTACCCGCGACAGGCAAGGGCCCACAACGTATTGAGGCGACCTCAAAATGGCCTATCACAAAACTACCTGTTTTTGCAAGGGGGTCCCATGACGTTTTGGCCCGGGGCTCGGCGTCCACCTAGGGAAACCTACCAAACCTACACATTTCTGAAAAGTAGACACCCGGGGATTCCAGGGAGGTATGGCTTGCGTGGATCCCCCAACGGTTTCTTACCCAGAATCCCCTGCAAACCTGAAATTTGGCTGAAAAAATCACTTTTTTCACACATTTTTGTGTGGTAAAGTTGTGGCATCACGGGGCTGACACAAATTCCCTACCACCCAGCGTTCCCCCAGGTATCCCAATAAAAATGGTGCCTCACTCGGGTGGGAGGCCCAAGTACCCGCGACAGGCAAGGGCCCAAAACATTTTGTGATAGGCAATTTTGATGTCGGCGCAATACGTTGTGGGCCCTTGCCTGTCGCGTGTACTTGGGCCTCCCACACAAGTGAGGCACCATTTTTATCGGGAGACCTGGGGAACGCTGGGTGGTAGGAAATTTGTGTGAGGCCAGTGATGCCACACTTTCCCACACAAAAATGTGTGAAAAAAGTGATTTTTTTCAGCTAAAATTGAGGTTTGCAGGGGATTCTGGGTAAGGAAACGTTGGGGGATCCACGCAAGCCATACCTCCCTGGAAGCCCCGGGTGTCTACTTTTCAGAAATGTGTGGGTTTGGTAGGTTTCTCTAGATGGCTACCGAGCACGGGGCCAAAACCCAGGTGACCCCCTTGCAAAACCAGGTCGTTTTGTGAAAGGCCATTTTGAGGTCGCCTCACTACGTTGTGGGCCCTTGCCTGTCGCGGGTACTTGGGCCTCCCACACGAGTGAGGCACCATTTTTATCGGGAGACCTGGGGGAACGCTGGGTGGTAGGAAATTTGTGTCAGCCCCATGATTCCACAACTTTACCACACAACAATGTGCGAAAAAGTGATTTTTGAGCAAAATATCAGGTTTGCAGGGGATTCTGGGTAAGAAAACTTTGGTGGATCCACGCAAGCCATACCTCCCTGGAATCCCCGGGTGTCTACTTTTCAGAAATGTGTAGGTTTGGTAGGTTTCCCTAGGTGGCCGCCGAGCCCCGGGCCAAAACGTCATGGGACCCCCTTGCAAAACCAGGTAGTTTTGTGATAGGCCATTTTGAGGTCGCCTCAATACGTTGTGGGCCCTTGCCTGTCGCGGGTACTTGGGCCTCCCACCCGAGTGAGGCACCATTTTTATCGGGAGACCTGGGGGAACGCTGGTGGTAGGAAATTTGTGTGAGGCCAGTGATGCCACACTTTCCCACACACAAATGTGTGAAAAAGTGATTTTTTCAGCTAAAATTGAGGTTTGCAGGGGATTCTGGGTAAGGAAACGTTGGGGGATCCACGCAAGCCATACCTCCCTGGAAGCCCCCGGGTGTCTACTTTTCAGAAATGTGTGGGTTTGGTAGGTTTCTCTAGATGGCTACCGAGCACGGGGCCAAAACCCAGGTGACCCCCTTGCAAAACCAGGTCGTTTTGTGAAAGGCCATTTTGAGGTCGCCTCACTACGTTGTGGGCCCTTGCCTGTCGCGGGTACTTGGGCCTCCCACACGAGTGAGGCACCATTTTTATCGGGAGACCTGGGGGAACGCTGGGTGGTAGGAAATTTGTGTCAGCCCCATGATTCCACAACTTTACCACACAACAATGTGCGAAAAAGTGATTTTTTGAGCAAAATATCAGGTTTGCAGGGGATTCTGGGTAAGAAAACTTTGGTGGATCCACGCAAGCCATACCTCCCTGGAATCCCCGGGTGTCTACTTTTCAGAAATGTGTAGGTTTGGTAGGTTTCCCTAGGTGGCCGCCGAGCCCCGGGCCAAAACGTCATGGGACCCCCTTGCAAAACCAGGTAGTTTTGTGATAGGCCATTTTGAGGTCGCCTCAATACGTTGTGGGCCCTTGCCTGTCGCGGGTACTTGGGCCTCCCACCCGAGTGAGGCACCATTTTTATCGGGAGACCTGGGGGAACGCTGGGTGGTAGGAAATTTGTGTGAGGCCAGTGATGCCACACTTTCCCACACACAAATGTGTGAAAAAGTGATTTTTTCAGCTAAAATTGAGGTTTGCAGGGGATTCTGGGTAAGGAAACGTTGGGGGATCCACGCAAGCCATACCTCCCTGGAAGCCCCGGGTGTCTACTTTTCAGAAATGTGTGGGTTTGGTAGGTTTCTCTAGATGGCTACCGAGCACGGGGCCAAAACCCAGGTGACCCCCTTGCAAAACCAGGTCGTTTTGTGAAAGGCCATTTTGAGGTCGCCTCACTACGTTGTGGGCCCTTGCCTGTCGCGGGTACTTGGGCCTCCCACACGAGTGAGGCACCATTTTTATCGGGAGACCTGGGGGAACGCTGGGTGGTAGGAAATTTGTGTCAGCCCCATGATTCCACAACTTTACCACACAACAATGTGCGAAAAAGTGATTTTTTGAGCAAAATATCAGGTTTGCAGGGGATTCTGGGTAAGAAAACTTTGGTGGATCCACGCAAGCCATACCTCCCTGGAATCCCCGGGTGTCTACTTTTCAGAAATGTGTAGGTTTGGTAGGTTTCCCTAGGTGGCCGCCGAGCCCCGGGCCAAAACGTCATGGGACCCCCTTGCAAAACCAGGTAGTTTTGTGATAGGCCATTTTGAGGTCGCCTCAATACGTTGTGGGCCCTTGCCTGTCGCGGGTACTTGGGCCTCCCACCCGAGTGAGGCACCATTTTTATCGGGAGACCTGGGGGAACGCTGGGTGGTAGGAAATTTGTGTGAGGCCAGTGATGCCACACTTTCCCACACACAAATGTGTGAAAAAGTGATTTTTTCAGCTAAAATTGAGGTTTGCAGGGGATTCTGGGTAAGGAAACGTTGGGGGATCCACGCAAGCCATACCTCCCTGGAAGCCCCCGGGTGTCTACTTTTCAGAAATGTGTGTGTTTGGTAGGTTTCCCTAGGTGCCGGCAGAGCTAGGGTTCACAAACTACAGCTAGGCACTTTGCCAAAAAAGGGTCATTTTTCACTGCGAAATTGAGGTGAGACCACGTTGCGTTTTGCGCCGTTTCCTGTCGCGGGCACTAGGCCGACCCACACAAGTGAGGTACCATTTTTCTCAGAAGACTTTGGGGAACGCGGGGTGGGTGGAAATTTGTGAATCCACGCAGATTCCAGAACTTTCCACCACAGAAATGTGGGGAAAATGTGTTTTTTTGACAATTTTTTAGGTTTGCAAGGGATTCTGGGTAACAGAACCTGGTGGGAGGCAGTCCACTCACCCCATCCTGGATTCCCCTGGGTGTCTAGTTTTCAAAAATGTATAGGTTTGCTAGGGTTCCCTAGGTGCCGGCAGAGCTAGGGTTCAAAAACTACAGCTAGGCACTTTGCCAAAAAAGGGTCATTTTTCACTGCGAAATTGAGGTGTGACCACATTGCGTTTTGCGCCGTTTCCTGTCGCAGGCACTAGGCCGACCCACACAAGTGAGGTACCATTTTTCTCGGAAGACTTTGGGGAACGCGGGGTGGGTGGAAATTTGTGGATCCACGCAGATTCCAGAACTTTCCACCACAGAAATGTGGGGAAAATGTGGTCTTTTTGACAATTTGTTATGTTTGCAAGGGATTCTGGGTTACAGAACCTGGTGGGAGGCAGTCCAGTCACCCCATCCTGGATTCCCCTGGGTGTCTAGTTTTCAAAAATGTATAGGTTTGCTAGGTTTCCCTAGGTGCCGGCAGAGCTAGGGTTCAAAAACTACAGCTAGGCACTTTGCCAAAAAAGGGTCATTTTTCACTGCGAAATTGAGGTGTGACCACGTTGCGTTTTGCGCCGTTTCCTGTCGCAGGCACTAGGCCGACCCACACAAGTGAGGTACCATTTTTCTCGTAAGACTTTGGGGAACGCGGGGTGGGTGGAAATTTGTGGACCCACGCAGATTCCAGAACTTTCCACCACAGAAATGTGGGAAAAATGTGGTTTTTTTGACAATTTTTTATGTTTGCAAGGGATTCTGGGTAACAGAACCTGGTGGGAGGCAGTCAAGTCACCCCATCCTGGATTCCCCTCGGTGTCTAGTTTTCAAAAATGTATAGGTTTGCTAGGTTTCCCTAGGTGCCGGCAGAGCTAGGGTTCAAAAACTACAGCTAGGCACTTTGCCCAAAAAGGGTCATTTTTCACTGCAAAATTGAGGTGTGACCACGTTGCGTTTTGCGCCGTTTCCTGTCGCAGGCACTAGGCCGACCCACACAAGTGAGGTACCATTTTTCTCGGAAGACTTTGGGGAACGCGGGGTGGGTGGAAATTTGTGGATCCACGCAGATTCCAGAACTTTCCACCACAGAAATGTGGGGAAAATGTGGTTTTTTTGACAATTGTTTATGTTTGCAAGGGATTCTGGGTAACAGAACCTGGTGGGAGGCAGTCAAGTCACCCCATCCTGGATTCCCCTGGGTGTCTAGTTTTCAAAAATGTATAGGTTTGCTAGATTTCCCTAGGTGCCGGCACAGCTAGGGTTAAAAAACTACAGCTAGGCACTTTGCCAAAAAAGGGTCATTTTTCACTGCGAAATTGAGGTGTGACCACGTTGCGTTTTGCGCCGTTTCCTGTCGCAGGCACTAGGCCGACCCACACAAGTGAGGTACCATTTTTCTCGTAAGACTTTGGGGAACGCGGGGTGGGTGGAAATTTGTGGATCCACGCAGATTCCAAAACTTTCCACCACAGAAATGTGGGGAAAATGTGGTTTTTTTGACAATTCTTTAGGTTTGCAAGGGATTCTGGGTAACAGAACCTGGTGGGAGGAAGTCAAGTCACCCCATCCTGGATTCCCCTGGGTGTCTAGTTTTCAAAAATGTATAGGTTTGCTAGGTTTCCCTAGGTGCCGGCAGAGCTAGGGTTCAAAAACTACAGCTAGGCACTTTGCCAAAAAAGGGTCATTTTTCACTGTGAAATTGAGGTGTGACCACGTTGCGTTTTGCGCCGTTTCCTGTCGCAGGCACTAGGCCGACCCACACAAGTGAGGTACCATTTTTCTCGGAAGACTTTGGGGAACGCGGGGTGGTTGGAAATTTGTGGATCCACGCAGATTCCAGAACTTTCCACCACAGAAATGTGGGGAAAATGTGGTTTTTTTGATAATTATTTAGGTTTGCAAGGGATTCTGGGTAACAGAACCTGGTGGGAGGCAGTCCAGTCACCCCATCCTGGATTCCCCTGGGTGTCTAGTTTTCAAAAATGTATAGGTTTGCTAGGTTTCCCTAGGTGCCGGCAGAGCTAGGGTTCAAAAACTACAGCTAGGCACTTTGCCAAAAAAGGGTCATTTTTCACTGCGAAATTGAGGTGTGACCACGTTGCGTTTTGCACAGTTTCCTGTCGCAGGCACTAGGACGACCCACACAAGTGAGGTACCATTTTTCTCGTAAGACTTTGGGGAACGCGGGGTGGGTGGAAATTTGTGGATCCATGCAGATTCCAGAACTTTCCACCACAGAAATGTGGGGAAAATGTGTTTTTTTGACAATTTTTTATGTTTGCAAGGGTTTCTGGGTAACAGAACCTGGTGGGAGGCAGTCAAGTCACCCCATCCTGGATTCCCCTGGGTGTCTAGTTTTCAAAAATGTATAGGTTTGCTAGGTTTCCCTAGGTGCCGGCAGAGCTAGGGTTCAAAAACTACACCTAGGCACTTTGCAAAAAAAGGGTAATTTTTCATTGTGAAAATGTGGTACGTCCACGTTGCATTTTGAGCCATTTCCTGTTGTGGGCACAAGGGCTACCCACACAAGTGAGGTACCATTTTTATCGGGAGACTTAGGGTAACACAGAATTGTAGAGCAACTGTTATTACCTATTGACTTTCGATGCATTTCTGCCTTCCAAATGAAAGACAATGTGTAAAAAATAAGTCATTTTGAAAAATGACCTATAATTCTCATGCTAGTATGGGTACTCCCAATTTCGGAAATGTGCAAATATCTACTGTTTCTAAAATCTACATTTTGTTCCCATTTCAGAAATACTTAGGTGTCTTTCATAACAATTTTTCCATGTATACATTTTCCCAAAATAATTGCTATATACCCGGTACATAATAAAAAACCATTGCAAGATGCTGCTCAATTATTGGCTCTGGGTTCGTCGGGTTCTTGGTGAACCTACAAGTCCTATATATCCCCACAACCAGAAAGGTCCAGCGGATATAACGGTATATTGCCTTCAAATAGCTGTCATAATTAGAAGAAGTTACAGGTGAAAACGTTGACACAAATGGCTGTTTTTTTCAACTAATTTTCAATTTTTCCTTTATTTAACTGTTAGTTTCTATAAGGAAAACTTTAAGGATCTACACAAATGACCCCTTGCTGAATTCAGAATTTTGTCTACTTTTCAGAAATGTATGGCTTTCCAGGATCCATTATTGGTTTCATACCCATTTCTACCATTAACTGGAAGGAGGTTGAAAGCACAAAAAATAGCAAAAATAGGCTATGTCCCAGAAAAATGCCAAAACTGTGTAAAAAAAGTTGGTTTTCTGACAAAAGTCTGCTTGTCCCTGAAAGCTGGGAAAATGGTGATTTCATCCCCACAACCCCTTTTTGATGCCATTTGCAGGGAAAAATCAAGACGCTTTCATCTGTAGCCCTTTTTTCGCATTTTTCCCCAAAAAAACAAAATTTAGCTGTATTTTGACTAATTTCTGGGTCCCCTCCAGGGGAATCCACAAACCCTGGGTACCTTTACAATCCCCATGATGTTAGAAAAAAGGACGCAAATTTGGCATGGATACCTTATGTGGTCAAAAAGTTACAGGGGCCTAAGCGCGCACTACCCCAAATAGCCAAAAAAAGGCTTAGCACAGGAGGGGAAAAGGCCTAGCAGCGAAGGGGTTAAAACAAAGAAAACAAACCTTACCTTTAGCGACGTGAAGTGTCTCCCAACCGCGAGCTTCTCTTCAACCAAAATGACACAAAACGACATAACCCGGTTACAAAATAGAATGCCCAAAACATAATAAAAAGTTTAACCATATGAAATTTAAATCATTTAATACAGTAAAATGTTACTTTACATAAAAAAAATATACAACTATTTAAATAAAATAGTACAATTTATTTAGATTTAATAAAAAATTGTGACATAATGTACCTGATTTGTAAAATTATAAAAGAAATATTATAATAAATATAATATTTATTATTATAATTACAGAAAAAATAAATACAATAAAACAATGTATAAAAAATTGTTATAAATGTTTTTCATACATTATACAAATTCATTTCTGTTAAAAAATTGTTTTAAGTTAAAAACATTGTAAAAATTAATTAATATTAATATTTTTAATATTAATATTAATACAAAAATGTAATATGTATGTAACAAAAATAGAAAAATGTTAAACATTTATATTATATGTAAACAGTTTGCACTTTCTTTGTATAAATATATACAATACCCATTACTGTATTAAACATCATTAAAAAGACAAAATTCTACTGTTTTGTTAATAATTAATATGTACAAAAAAATATGTAAAAAATATTGTAAATAAACATAACATATTTTCTGAAATATATGCACTAATATGTTTCTATTGAATTTTAATGTAATAAAATATTTGACTGTATTGTCCTACTCAAATTAATAGACAATAAAAAATTGTAAAAACTACAATAAAAATGGTGTGTTTTCTAATTATTGTGATTTTACTTTTATTATCTATATTTTACATATATAAAATACAATTTTTTTCACAAACATTTTAATAAATAAAGATTGTCAATTTATTAACTACCATTAAACATTTTCTAAGGCAAATTTATCTTATATATTTTTCTAATAATAAATTTTAATATATTAACAAACACATTACATAAAAATTGAATATTATTTATTATCCTACACTATACTTAATTAAAAAACTATTACAACTCCAATATATAATAATTAAATACAGTTACTGTACACTAACTTATTTTTATATACTATTCCTACCCCAATATAAATTAATTTCAGCAAATGCTGCACAGTGAACATAATTAATTTACTATAACCACTCCAATGCACATTAAATAAAGTAAATGTTGGACACTAAAATTAAATTGTTCTATATTCCACATTCAATGTAAATTAATTAGGGTAAATGCTGGACACTAACATAAATAATGTACTATTCCCACTCCAGTCTATAATAAATTGGAGTAGGTGCTGGACAATAAACATAAATAATTTACTATTCCCACTCCAGTATATATTAAATTGAGGTAGGTGCTGGACACTAAACATAAATAATTTACTATTCCCACTCCAGTCTATATTAAATTGAAGTAGGTGCTGGACAGTAACATTAACAAATTACTATTCCCACTCCAGTATGTAATAAATTAGGGTAGGTGCTGGACACTAAACATAAATAATTTACTATTCCCACTGCAGTCTATATTAAATTGGAGTAGGTGCTGTACACTAAACAAAATTAATTTACTATTCCCACTCCAGTATATATTAAATTGTAGTAGGTGCTGGACAGTAAACATAAATAATTTACTATTCCCACTCCAGTCTATATTAAATTAGGAAAGGTGCTGGACACTAAACATAAATAATTTACTATTCCCACTCCAGTCTATATTAAATTGAAGTAGGTGCTGGACAGTAACATTAACAAATTACTATTCCCACTCCAGTATATAATAAATAGGGCTCCCGGTTTTATGGTATTTATTTTTTTGCCATTTCCGTCTGTATTTATCCATATTTATTTTTGGGGCATTTTTTCTGTATTTATCCACATTTATTTTTGACACAAGCAAGTATTTTTCCACATTTATTTAAATTGACAATTTTATTCGTGCTAACGTAGGCTTCCGTGATGTCATGTGCTCGCCTACAATACAGCATAGTAGATGATCTATTTTGTACAGTTTAGGACAAAAAATTATAGATCTTGGATGGCTAATTAGTGGGCTGTGCTGCTTTGCCGTTCTCGCTCTCCTTCCTGCTTGACTATGTATCCCTTACTCCTAAAGGCGACGCGACATCTCCAAAAGATTGTGCTTCAAATCAGATGGAGTTTCTTGCTGCGCGAGATAACAAAGCTGACAAGCCGCACCCGAGTACTTCACAGGTCTTTAAAAAGACCTTTCACTTGTTAACGAGGCTTTGTTGTTTATTTCAACCCTTCTTACCAGACTGCGGGCAGTGTCTACAGGACCCCCCTGTGAGAGCTACCATAAAACACGGGACACGGGTGGGAGCTACGTGCCCATATTTTTTTTTAAATTTAAACAGAAACAGTTGCGGTGCTGTTTGCGAAAGAAAAGAAACACAGCCCTGAGATGCCTGGTCTGAAAGGAAACGGGATGGGTGCCGTGAAGCCGGAGGACAGCAATCTAACCGACAACCCTAGTCAGGGCACCTGACACCTGTAGAAAATGTAAATGTGGCAAATGGCTAATGATGAAATGGAAAGGCTGCGTGGGAGCCATTTAGGCTTTAATTGACAGAGTGACATGAAGTTTCACAATGCAGGCTCTCTGTCTGGTTACACAAGCAGTCGGTGATCGCGGTAGCCAATCAAGGTTTCACAAGGCAAGACTGCATTCTCAGTCAACAGTTCCATTCATTGTTTTTCATATATCAGGTGTGTGTTATCTGGAAGCTTAACACCAACATATTCGTTACTTATCAGCCAGACTCCGGACCCCATTGCACTCAGGATCAAGTCACCATACTTTTTAATGCACTTAGAACGCTAGTTTAGTCACCCACCCCTAGACTTCGCCAGACGCGCAGGTGTGCAAGGACCACCACATTCAGAGTTAGGCGCGCCTGTGCGTCGAGCCCACCTTAACCAGAGGCGGCGTGCAAAACCCATCGCGCGCAGCTAGGAGCACAAGTGTGGGAAGCATACTACCGCCCCGCAAGTGTGGGAAGCCTCTACTACAGCAGGCATCCCAAGTCCATTAGCCACACTTTGCTTCCGTCTGTCAGTGTCCCTTTGTTTCTACCCGGTGCCCTGCTCTCCAAGGCCCTCGCCAGCACGAGACACCGTGACCCGCGAGTCACTGAACACAGGGCACCCCCACTGCGCGCTGCCAGCACAGAAGCCGTCCTGTCTATCATTCATTCAACGCTCCCAGTCTCGCTCCGTGCCGGGTGCCTTCCTTCATCCAGCACAGTCTGCCACGGGTACAAGCGCCCTATCTTCCATTCCAAGTGCCCCGTCGGTAGCAAAATACCCGACGGCAGCGTGGCAAAATTTGCTAGTATTTTGCCGTTTCTAAATATAAATACAGACAAAGGAAATATAGATTTTCGTCTGTATTTATATGTAAAAATCCGTAAAAACGGAAAACCGGGAGCCCTAATAATAAATTACGGTAGGTGCTGGACACTAAACATAAATAATTTACTATTCCCACTGCAGTCTATATTAAATTGGGGTAGGTGCTGGACACTAAACAAAATTAATTTACTATTCTCACTGCAGTCTATATTAAATTGAAGTAGGTGCTGGACAGTAACATTAACAAATTACTATTCCCACTCCAGTATATAATAAATTAGGGTAGGTGCTGGACACTAAACATTAATAATGTACTATTCCCACTACAGTCAATATTAAATTGAGGTAGGTGCTGGACACTAAACAAAATTAATTTACTATTCCCACTCCAGTATATATTAAATTAGGGTAGGTGCTGGACACTAAACATAAATAATATACTATTCCCACTCCAGTCTATAATAAATTAGAGTAGGTGCTGGACAGTAAACATAAATAATTAACTATTCGCACTACACTATAAATTTAAATAAACTATATACTAATCACTTAACATTATCAATTACATCCCCCAAAAATATTTTTTATAATAACTCCCCAACATTATCCCCTATAAACCCAAAAAGCCACTGCTACAAATGAATTTCAAATTTAAAATTCTATAAACTTATTTAGTTTTCAATAAAATATAAATTTTTCTATTTTTTAATAATATTTAATTAAAAATATATATTTTTAAAGCACTGCCCATCCTTATCCCCTAAAAACCCAACATCCCACTGCTAAAAATATTTATCAAATTTAGGTTTCAATATTATATTTTATTTTAAAAATTAATTCCTAAATTTATTAAACATTTTCATAATATTTATTTTTAAATATATATTTTTAAAACACTACCCACCTTTATCCCCTATAAAACCTATAACACACTGCTAAAATTAATTTTCAATTTAAAATTTAAATATAAATATTTTTTTAATAAATAAATCCACAATTATTATAATTTTTTTAATAATATTTATTATAAAATATATATTTATAAAACACTACCCACCCTTATCCCCTATAAACCCAACATCCCGCTCCTAAACTTAATTATCAAATTTAAATATAAATTTTCTTTTTTTAGAAATAAATTCAAATTATTTAAAAAAATTATTAATATTTAATTTAAAATATATATTTTTAAACACTGCCCACCCTTATCCCCTATAAACACAACATCCCGCTACTAAAATTAATTATCAAATTTAAATTTAAATATAAATTTTCTTTTTTTAGAAATAAATTCAAATTATTTAAAAAAAATTATTAATATTTAATTTAAAATATTTTTTTTTAAACACTCCCCACCCTTATCCCCTATAAACCCAACATCCCGCTCCTAAAATTATATATAAAAGTTTTTTTTAAATTAAATTATTTAAAATATTAAAAACATAATTATAATACATTCAAAATAACATATTAAAACACTTATATACAAAATATTACAAAATATACAAAAATCACACAATACTACACTTTATCGATATTTTATCACAACGATATTATGATATTCGATATGTTGTACTTCGATATTTTACTACACATACCAATATCGAAATTTTTTATGTCGATTTGCAAAACATCGATATTTTATACCATCGATATTTTACATGCGATATTTTGGTATATCGACATTAAAATTTCGATATTTTGACTGCTCACCGGTGCTCATACCTGGTTTATTACTACTGGCCCATGTATCACAGTGGCAATGGCTGTAAAACATGGAAAATTGTACCTCTTTTTTATCAACACAAGTACGCCCCCTGTTGCTGGGTGTGGGCTTCACATGTGACTCTGATGGCTTGCTCATCCACTCTTTGGCGTGTTCTGAATTTTGAAATGTACAATTGTGTATGCTGCCGAAAACATGTGCTTACAAGTGTAGTTAATGACCTATTCTAGGAAATGTACTGTTATCAAAGCATTGCTGACATTGCATACATGAGCCAATTAAAATCATAACAATTCTGTTAAGATGTTCATACACTTTGCATCAGTAATAAAACACAAAAGTGAAGGCGCAGTCCCATTATAATATAGCATAATTGCTAACAAGGTCATACACTGTCCCGCTTAATACACTGCTGACAGGTACTCTTGCTGTCTCTTTAATAACTAAAATGCCGATTGTAGATTTTGACCAATTAAAGTTGCAGGAACATTGTAAGACAAGTCTGAGGTATGTTTGTAGAAAATGTAGGATCACTGTAGGCAAATACTGCCCCATTATATATCAGCTGATATATCACCTGTTGACAGGTGAAGGCAAAAGGCATTTCCTGAGAAGCTCGGATACCACCTGTTTATTGAAAGCACAAGCTTTAGGAAGCATACACAATTGTAAGCCCTCAAAGAAGTAAAGCACATAGAGACAAAAAGGATGGTGTCTGCTAAATCTATATAAACCGCAGTTGCTGCAGTCTACTTTTATATCCCTTGCCTCAACATTTTCTGCATTTTGACCCACACATGATGTCTACTGGAGTTTATTGGTTTCAAGTTGCTGTTTTCATTTAGAAAGCAGAACTTGTCTTATATTTTCCTACCTGCCATTAAACATTTGCAACAGGTAATATGGCTCACATCTCTATCCATTGCCATTATTTACTCACCAATGTTATGTTGCCTCCAGATTTACTTTTCCAATCCAATCCCCCTTCCATGCAAATTATGGTCATCCAGTGTCCAACGTGTTCATATTGTCAAACTCTACATGGCCATCAAACCACCCTTCCTTACTGGAGAGCAGGTCTGACAAGCACTACCTCTGTTGCTAAGTGCTGGTTCTTTTCATCGTTTGGAAAAGAGAAAGAAGTAATGGGAGACAGGATCAGAAAGTAAAATGACAAGAGGAGGTAAGATGAGAAAGGGAGATGAGGATGGACACTAAGGGAGGAAGAAAGGGGGAAGGTATCCAGAGAAAGAGAAAAAGGACGAAGGAAGAGCAACTGTGTGCATGAGAGAGAAGGAATGATGGTGAAAAGGATGACAAATCATAGTGAATGAGGATAGAAAGGAATGGGAGCAATGGCAAGGATATCGGGAGAGAGATTGAAGAAGTTGTAGGTAAAAACAAGAGAGTGATAGTAAGAAGGAAAGAGAGGAAGAAAGAAAGGTTGAAAGAAGAAGCTATAAACGTGTTGCGGTTAGGGAAGGGAGACGAGAATTCAGAAAATGGATGAGAGAGCAACAGGGGAATGATCGGAAAAAGAGATGGGGACATTAGTGTATAATGAAACAGGCGTGTTGTAATGCACCATTTTCTACTTTTTTTCCAAAAGTTTTTTGGGTGAGAACTCTTTCCTAAGCTATTTTTTGTAGTTGTTGGGATTGCTCACAGTGATCACTTAGCACAGTATGGTGGCTGGTATGACATAATTTGCCAAGGCTGCTTCTGGTTCCCAGTCCAGCCTTGACTGGCTGAACACAGGTGTAGCTTGCCCTTTTGGGCATCAAAGTGCTACCCTCCATTTTTTTGTTTGTTATATCAAATACAAATGGACCTTCATTGACAACTGAGGTAATAAAAATGCTTTTAAATGCAGGGTGTGCATGTGCTTGTGGGTAAGAGTGTGACTGTGAGAGCGAAAGCTTGTGTATGTGTGGGCATTTGTGTCTATGTGTGTCAACGTGTATGTGTGTGAGTGAGACTCGCTGACAGATAGTGAGTGAGCATGACTGAGTCTGAGTGTAGTAAGTGGGTCAGACTGAGAGTAAGAGGGACTGCAGATGAGTAAGAGTGGGTGAGTGAGAATGCATTATACATGTGAGGGAGTTTTAGAGAATGTGAGTGAGAATTAGTGAGTGACAGTGAGTGAGTGTAACCGCAAGTGAGAATGAGTGAATTGGTGAGAAATAATTAGTGAGAGTGAGTTAGGATGAGGGGTTGATAGTAAAAGAGAGTTTGAGTGTGAGTATGAATGAATCAGAGTAAGAATGGGTGAGGGTGAGTGCAAATGAGTGAAAGTAAGAGCGTGCAAGAAAGTGAGAGTGAGTGAATGTAAATGAGAGAGACTGCACTAGCGACACCTTTGATAAAAAGCTTGTACTGGCAAACTAGAGTTAAATCTTGCCACAATTGGCCCATGGTGAAATACTGGTGCTGGGATATTAGAAATAATTCTTGACATATAGGGCACCCTTTGAAAAATCCTGGTGCTGGCATACTTGAGTAAAATATTGGCATAAGGGGAAGCCATAGCAAAATGCAGGTGCTAACACATTGGAGGGAATACCTAGCATATGGGAGGACAACAGTGGAATATGGAAGGGGGGCTACTATGATAAAATGGTGGTCTTGACATGCTAGATATATTTTTTACCCTATAGGGGCCCTAGAGCGCATTTTTCAAACAATGGGGTGGATTGGCTTGGCACAACATGAAGAGACATGAATATTTAATGAGAGCCCTTTCAGAGCCTATGACATTTTTGCTAATCTATGTGAAAAATGTGCTTTACAATACACTATTTGACCCAATAATTAAAAATATGTTCTCAGTTTTGGAACCCCTGTGCACACTCCATAGATGAGGTCTGACTCATCTGCTTCATTCGCTATAACTAAGAGCGAGTATTATTTCCCACCACTTTTGAAGATCATGTCAGCACCATAACATAGGTGGTATTTAAAATATATATTTGTTTGAGCTGTATTTTCATATTAATGATGCAGTTATTATGGAATGTCAGTAATGTCAATTATTGTGATGTCTTCAGGATTAAGGTCACATGATATCACTTCCTGGAAAGATCAGGGTCAAAGGTCATATGATGTAACTTCCGGTGATATCATTAAGGTCAAAAGGTGTGTGATGTCACTTTCGCTACCCCTGGCATTTTGGTGAATCGACGTCCATGAAGTCAACACTGCTTGTGATGACCTTGCAGGAGACAGACACCAACCAAATGCAAAAACAAATGGTTTTGAACATGGTCTGACCGCTTAAAATCGTTTTGTTTTTGATTTTTTGTTATTAAAGGGCAGAAGCACTGCAGGCAGGAAATGAGGCTGACCCAGCCCCCAGCAACAAAACCGTGCCCACCAGCAGTTAAACTGTACCCTGCTATGTGAGTCTATGAGGAAAATGCCCAGTGACTGGTAGGGCCTGTTGGGTCCTGCCTATTCAAGTTTCTCTGTCTGTTTTACGTTTTTCTTTATGACCTGCTCAGTGGGTGTTTGTTGGCTGGTGCTTTTCTAAAATGAGCTTTTTGTTTGAGATTTTTCTGGTCTGAAAATTAAAGCATGTACTGCCGTTGTTGGTATTGTATGCCTTTTTTAATTACTCCGATTCTGCACTTAGTTTTGCATTTGTGACTTATCCCTCACATCAGGCATAGTTGCAGTCTTTATTTTCCTTATGAAGGAAGTGACCCATTTAGGGTCACTTGGGTCACTCACGACCACCTCTCAGCCTTCCAAACAAATGAAGAGTTGGTCAGACAGTAGAGAATACAAACCAAGTTATTTATTAGTATTCGCTCGAGCGGAGTCCAGTCTGACTAGCCTCCCGAGATGCTATCGAGGGGACTAACCCTCACCAACATTACATCAATTGTTATACATTTCCAATGCCCAGCAAGACCCGCCCAGAACTGGAAATTTCCAGTTGGAGCAGGTTAACAAAGGAGACACAGAAGATGAGCTACTCACTCCTAGGATCGGGTACATGTTATCTCTCCCTCAAGGTTACTCTGTTCGTGCCCACCACTGTAAGCATGAGAACGGGCTGTCTAACAAGGAAGGTATGCAAAGACACATTCATGTATTCATTAAGACAGCGAAGCTCAACCTTGAGGAAATACAAAAAAAAATATCGGAGTAGTTTTCTGCTGAGGCAGACAGAATGAGACAGAAGTTAGTTTCAATCATTACACAAAATGGCGGCTGAGGACAAAATGGTGCCGCAAATGCTAACTTAAGCACAATGCCAATAGGGGGGCCAACCGGAAGTATTTTCTAGTCCAACAAACCCCCCTTTTAGCATTTGCCAACTAATTTTGCTACTATGGAAAGTTAGAACTCTCTGTATTATGTAACGAACATATTACAAATCTAAACATATGCCATCAGTACTCAAAAATGCCCTCATCTATGCACATCAAGTCCTGGATATCCTGCATCACCATGGCCTTGTTCTTAGGGTCAAGTTCTAGAGGTTTGGGGCGTGGCGTCAATATTTGCACACAACAGGCACAGCAGGCAGGAAGGCAGTGTATACACAGACAACATGTTAGAATGATACCAGCTATGGTGATCAGGAAGATGATAATCTTCCATCCCCAGGACGCGAATAAACCCCAAAACCACCCAGTGAGAGACCATGTACCATTCTCTTGGTGTATGTCGGAGGCAAGCCTATGGAGCTTCTGTATAGCAGTATACACATTCGGAGCGTGATCCGGTATGTATACACAGCAGCTACTGCCGATGACGCGGCAGGCCGCACCCCGATCAGCAAGGATGACATCTAACACCATCCGGTTTTGAAGGGCAACGAGTCTCGTAGCCTGGAGCTCAGCTGTAATATTTGTCAGAATACCAGCAGTTGCATTTATTACTTCTTCTACCATCCTGGTGAGTCTATGAATATTGAGACTATTGGACATGGGGCCCTAAAAGGGAACAATACTTTTCATAGCATCAGTAAACTGCTGCAATGTGGTATCTGTCTGATCTATGTCTGCAGTGTCAATAACCCGTCAAACACGTGACAGGTGAACACCCCTGCGTTGTAGTCGGTGATCCCTATGGTAGTTGGATGGCGCTATGTACACTGGGGTAAGGAGAAAAGAGAGATAGCATATTCCAGACCATCCCCGAGGAAGCCAAACATAAGCCTGGGACCCACAAACAAAGTAAACATTGTGAGGAGGCAGCAGGGGTGGGCTATTCGCAGTGCTCAGTACATAGGTGTAATTGCAATTACTCACCCCCACCCCAACATTTCCTTTCCCTTTAACACAGAAACTCGCTGTCGTGTTAACCACTGGCACTGGCATTGCCACATCATGAGTAATATTACGCAGTTGAAAAGACTTGAAGTATTCAGTGACATTAAAATTCCAAAATTCAGACATTTCATTTTGAAGCCATGGTACATTCTGTTCTCTTTCGTACACATTCATGCATGCTGTCGGGGACAATGTATCCTGTGTCCCTTGCTCCCTTGAAGTAAACCCCTGATGTACACGTATGTACTCTAAGACAGATTCATAATCAGCCACGGTCATATTCATAGTATCAGAATGATAATGAGTGTATACCATAGTAAAGAGCTGAAACCAGCCTTCACATCTCCCAAGATAAGAAAAAGGCATGGACAACAACACGTCATTCTTGTGTGTCACAGAAGGGAGCAGACCGCAAATCCAGCAATTTGTGACATTGGACGTATCATGGGCCTGATGCAACATTTGGAGGAACACATTATCTACATATGTCTTTCTGTGTTCACTTTTGTGAGGAGCCAGGGTGACAAACATATGCTCAGGGGGAACAGGTGTTGTACTAATCAAAGAGTGCACAGGATATTTTTCTTCTAGAAACCACATTATTCCAAGTATTGCTAGTAGGGAAATCAGGACAATTACTATGAAAATCACTTTCCCCTTTTTCAACCAACTAGGCCAACCAACCCCATCCCTCTCCAAACGTGGTGCTGCAAAAAAGCTGTTCCTCCTCAAAAATTGGGCGGCCAAAGGGATACATGGTGATCAGAGGGAAAAATCGCAATGCAATGAGGTTGGTGACAAGGAAATGAGAAAATGGGCAAAGAGTTTCCAGTATCCTTCTGAGCCTCGCTGGTAGACTCCTATTGTTCATCTACAGTGGTGCTACTGAGCACAGCGGTGGGGCAGCGCGATCGCAGCCCGTTGAAGAAATACCACGTCGTCCAGGATAGGGTACCCTCCCTTTCAGGAAGACACCCTCAGCTTATCCTGTCCAGTGTCTCGGACAATGCACCAATCTCCTTTCCCCTAAGCTATTGTTGCTACTACAGACGGGGTACATGCACCCTATTCTTCATCCTCGCAGTCCATCCCTACTAATCTGACTTTTCCTTTGGTGCACTGTCCCTCCGTCGGGGACGCAAATTGTACATAGCCACTCCGGGCACAGAGTGATCAGTGAACAGGGGCTCAAATTCAGAAGGGCCAAGGGACTAGGGCTCAAGTACTTGTGGGCCAGGTGGAGGAGAATCCTGGACGGCCCTTATTTCTGGGGGGACCGCCTCATTCAATACTGCATCATTCTCCTCTTCTGTTTGCACCCACGTCAGTCGGGCATCCGAAAAAGGGATGAAGCGTGGCACTTTCTCCGTCTCGTGGTCACCTATGCCATCGATCACCCACCGATCATAGAGGAGAGGTGATGGGACCTTTCAGCAGTGATTGCTGTGGATCCAGTTCTTCCGACCGGTCACCTTCACAGCACTCCTGGTGGTGAGGAGTACCTGCAGTGGCCCCTTCCAACGGGGCTCCAGGCTTCCCTTTCTCTGGAAGTACCGCATGAGGATAAAGTTGCCAGGTCGGATGTCAGGCCCGGGCCCCTCTGTTTGCCGCGGCAAGGTGTCTTGAATCTGTTGATGAATAGAACGCAAATTTTTAGTCAACTCATAGAGATAATCTACTAACAGAGGATACTCAATTTCTGAGAAATGCTTTGGTCGCGGGACGCCCCAAACATTCGCTGGGTGTCCGAACACGACCTCATAAGGAGACAATCCTGTCCTAGTGTGGGCCGTAGCCCTGGTTGACAGAAGAGCTAACGGTAAAGCATCTGGCCACTTCAATCGTGTGCTTTCCTGAATTTTTGCCAGTTTTAGCTTGAGAGTACCATTGTACTTCTCAACCAAACCTGCTAACTGGGGGTGGTGTGCAGCATGGAACTTCTGCCTGATGTGTAGCCCATCACACACCAGCTGGATGACTTTTGAATTGAAGTGACTGCCATTGTCACTCCAGATCAAACGGGGTAAACCGAAGTGAGGGAAAAACTCCTTAAGGAGGGCTTTCGCCATCGCCAAGGCTGTATTCTCCTTAGTGGGGTATGCCTCAACCCACTTACTGAATGCTCAAACAACCACTAACACATATTTCAAATTGTTGACCCGTTCCATCTCGATGTAGTCCATCTGAAGGGCTTCAAAGGGGAAGGAAGGGGGTGCAAAATTACCAGGAGGTGTACGAGTGCCTTTTCCAGGATTATACATCATGCATACCATACAATATTTCACCAAGTGAGCAGCTGTTTTGGGGATGTTATCATTCTGCCACACAGGGTCTAGTAGTTTGCATATGCCCTTTGCGCTAATGTGAGCTGGCCCGTGCGCCATAGTGACTACAGGGAGGACATAGGCGTCCGGCAGCATCCACCTTTGCTTTCCTGACTTATCCGTCCAGCACCCACCCTCGTCTAAACGTGCTGTGCTTTCCTGCCATATTGCTAACTCCTCAATCGTTGCCTCACTCTGTATTTCTTTGACACTATCCAGTGTATCCTCAAACATAGTAACTTTGGGTATCCATCTAGCAGGACCTGCCACAAACATCTTTTTCATCTTCGTTCGGGCCGTCTCCTTAGCTGTTTGATCTGCTAATGCATTTCCCCTCCCCACATCATCAGCAATTGCCTTGTAAGCGCTACACTTCACTATTGCTAACTTTTTGGGGAGTGTCAGAGCTGACAAAAGCCTGTGTATCAATGGGACATTCTGGATCTTTAACCCGTGCGAAGTCAGGAATCCCCTCTCCACCCAGGGCTGACCAAAATTGTGGGCCACTCCAAAGGCGTACTGACTGTCAGTATAAATATTGACAGTCAGTCCCTCACTTAGCTCACAAGCTCGAAGAAGGGCAACTAGCACTGCAGCTTGGGCCGATTGATAGGGAACTCGTGATGTCTCAACTACTGTGTGCAGGGTAGTTATTGCGTATGCAGCAGTTGTTGTGCCATCCGGTAATTTGAAACAAGAGCCATCAACATATAGCTCCCCTTGGGGTTCAGAGAGGAAAACATGAGTCAGGTCTACCCGTCCCTTCGTCTCCTCTTCAGTTCGAAAAATACAATCATGTATGTCTAATTCCTCACTTTCAGAAGGGAGGGGTAGTAACGTGGCTGGATTCAGGGTGGCACATCTTTTTATGGTGACGTGTGGTGCAAAAAGGGTCAGTTCATAACCAGTCAGACTTGCACTGGTAAGGTGCTGCGTCTTCGTTTTGTTCAAAAGTGTATCCACAGCATGAGGTACCATGACTGTGAGATCGGTATCAAGGACGAGCCCTGCCGATTGTCGGGTAGAGACGCCCACTGCCGCAACCGCTCTCAGACAGCTCAGGAGGGCTCTCGCGACATTGTCAAGCAAAGCAAAAAAATAAGCACACAGCCTCTGCTTACCTCCAAAGGCTTGTGTTAAGACAGAAAGTGCGCAACCAGCCGTCTCGTGTACATACAACACGAACGGCTTAGCATAATCCGGGGTGCCAAGCACAGGCGCAGAGCAAAGCGTGATTTTCAATTGCTCAAAAGCTTGTTGACATTCAGGCGTCCAGGGCAAGGGTTCATGCACATCTTTAGTGGTTAGCTGCAGCAGCGGCTTTGTTAGTAAGGAAAAGTTAGGAATCCAGTGGCGACAATACGAAGTAATGCCAATGAAAGCTCGCACATCCCTTTGAGTCTTAGGGATGGGCATCTTAACAATAGCACTAATGCGTTCAGGTGTTAGTCTCCTTCCCTCCTTCGACAGTAGGTGACCTAAGTAGGTGACCTCCTGTCGACAATATTGGAATTTTGAAAGGGACAATTTATGCCCGTGATGAGCCAAATCAAGCAACAATTTGACTGTTGCATCTTTGCAACCTTCTTCAGTGTCAGAAGCGATCAAGAGATTGTCCACGTACTGCAACAATACATTACCTGAGGGAAGCGCAATGGAATCCAATTGGCCTTTTAAAGCTTGACTATATATGCTAGGACTTTCAGTATAGCCCTGAGGAGCTCGACAGAATCTAAAGCTTCTGCCTGCCAGGGTGAATCCAAATAGATGCCTACTGTCTGGATGAATCGGAATGTAAAAGAATGCATTCTTCAAATCAATAACAGAAAAGAATTTGGCGGAGGAAGGAATCATTGTCAGAAGGGCAGTGATTTCGGGAAGCACTGGGAACTGAGGGACAACAATCTTATTAACCTCACGCAGATCAATCACAAAACGATAGACATCAGGATGGTCATCAGAGGAACCCGAGGGTGCCCTCTTAAGAATGGGAAGAATGGGGCTATTATACACATTCGCAGTCATCTCCTCAACAACCCCTGACTTAATCAAGTCCTGTATAATCTGCACTAGAGCCCGCTCCCCTGCTTGCGGTATTTTGTACTGGGGAATACGAGGCAAAACAGCATTGTCTTTGACTTTGATAGAAACTGGAGGTATCTGTAACAGCCCTACATCCGTATCACCTGTAGCCCACAATGTGGGCGGCACATCCTTAAATTCAGCAGGCAGGGGTGCATCCTTAGACAAGCACTGCTTGGTACTAACCACATTAGGACCCATCGTCATATAGACACCAGCCAGGGAACAGTAAATTGTAGCATACAACTTCTTCAACAAATCCAATCCCATCAAATTCTCACCGCAATTGGACGTCAGCAAAAATGGCGAATCAACAGTAAAAGGACCAACTGTCAGGGCAAGGGGTTTGGATATGGGGCTCACAATTGGTACACCAGAAAAGCCTACCGAAACATTATTATGGCCAGACAGGACTGCCCCGGGAACCTGTAAATGAGAAACAGAGCTGTTCATTGCGCCTGTATCCACCAAGAATCGCTTAGCTGAGCCCTGCAAGTCAGCAGTAACATAAGGTCCACGCTGATCTACAGGTATCTGAACTGGTCCCTCGCCCTGTCCCTGGCTGCCCTAACTGTGGGACAACACCGTCACTGCGTCCAAATCATAGTCGTCATGATAGTACTGTCGCCCCCGAGGGTCATCAAAATAGTTCTGATCAGAGCGACCCTGCGGTGCCTCAGTTTCCTGACCCCCGTCCTGACCACCTGCTCCACGGCCCCATCCACGAGAACCCCGTCCTCTAGGGGCCGCGACTTTCTGCAACAACGCCGGGCACTCACTGCGCCAGTGTCCCTCCTCCTTACAATATGCACACTGATTTGCCCCCACAGGCACAGCATTTCTGCCAGTGCGGGGTAGCTGTCGAGCCGGACCAACGCCGCGTCCTCTTCCGTTCCCCCTAGATACCTGCTGCATCAACACCTTCGTTTTTACCTCCTTATTTTTCTTCTCCACCTTCTCCTTCTCTTCATTCTCTCTATGCTCAGAATACTGTGCCATACTCAATATCACTGATGTGGAGGACGTAGTCCAAGTGCTCTCCGAAGCCTGTAACCGAGTTGCGATCTCAGGAAGCAGGTTCGTAACAAATCTGTTAATGAACAATCGGACACCTCCTTCCATTGACAAATCCTGTCCACTGAAGTCCAAAAACACACCTTCAAACCTAGTAAAAAAATCAGATACACTTTCATCTTTCTTCTGACGACATACTGTTAACTTGTCCCAATCTACTCTTCTAGGTGGAATAAGAGAGTGCATGTAGCTAATAATACGACCTGGCAAAGCTAGTATCTCAGCCTTAGGCTTCTCACCAGGCTTCCTCACCTTGTCCCATGCTCTGATCTCGTCCCAAGTGCCACCCAATTCCACAACATGATCCTGTGTATGCACCTGTCGCCAAATATCAACAGGTACCAACAAACCAAAAAACATCCCAATGTCTGCCAACCTCATCACTATTGATGATGCGGCCTCTGTCAGCTCTTTGTAATATGCAGTCAGATTTTTCCTAGGGTCGGGCAACTGACTCTTAAGAGACAAAACCTCACTCCTTTTCCATGGAGTGTAAACCCATTGTTCTTGAAAGCGGGCCTCTACTCACTGTCTGACAACGTGATCATGCTGATCACGCAGCTCCGGTATCTCAGGGTGGAAAATAAGATGTACTTCCCTCATCGGAAACTGGGACCCTATTGTCGGGCTCTTCTGTTGTAACCGGCCTCGATAGCCAATCAGTGTTGCAACATTACTAAAAACGTCGTTTGGGACCATATCAGCAGCATATACACAGTCCCGAATGTCATAAATAATGTGGGGCGCGACACCATTGAAACACTGTTCCCACAACCCAATCAGCGTAGCCGACATATGCTTGAGGGCATGCTGCTGTACAAACGGTTCATACTCTTTCAACACACCCCACACATCCTCCACGCTGTACATAGGACTCCGGGCCCACTGGGCAGCCTGATTAGCTACCATCTTTTTCTCCGCATCTCCCACATCAGACTGAATCAGCACCCGCCCCATTCGCTCCCGTGCAGTCACCCAGTCCCCCTCGTCCAGTCCATGCACCGGCGTCCCCATGCTCAGCAAGGTCGGGGAAGGGAGATGCGGGGAAGACACAATAGCGGAAGGGGCAGGCACCAGTGTTATTAATGGCTGTGTTGAGGGTGTGAGGGATGGAGAGAGAGAGTAAGGTCAAACAATAGGTGTAGCAGGGAGACTTGCAGTCGTCGCAGCCGCGGCATGTGAAGCCAGAGAACGAGCAGGAGGTGCTGTAGCGGAAGCAGCCAAGTCGAGAGCAGAAGAACCAGAGATGGAGGCAGGAGGGGCGGAAGACTGGAGCGGGCGGGACAGCAGGGTATATTTTCTGCAGGGCATACGGAGGTGGAGGTCGAGTGTCTAACTGTTCCGCCACAAACATATCGCCTTCCTCTCGGGCAACATATGATTTGTCACATTGCAATCGAAACTTCCTATCAGCACACTCCATACCTTTTTCTATTTTTTCTCTATCATACGCTACTGCTTTCTGGGTCACTGTCTGCATCTTTCCTCTTCGGGCCTCTTTTTCTGCTTTCATTTGTCTTTGTCTGGCTTCCTTTTGCCATACCTGAAGATAATCAAACATCGACTGCCTACTTCGTTTGGCAAACAATTTATCCTGCAAGAAATTCAATTTTTGTTCATCAAAGGTACCTGTTAGCGGCCACTGCAGCTCGGCATTGTCCCTCGTATATTTGTGCCATAATGTACTAAACATAATAGGGCCAATGCCGTGCTTCACATACATGTCAAAGTTCGGGGTGCCTTCCAGAGGCGCAGGTTGCCTTTCCTCCAATCGAGCATCAGCAGAACAACAGTGGCATCCCAAACAACACAACTTACTCAGGCAGGGCATCTTAAGAGGGGTCAGATTCACTATTCGTGCCAGACGAATAATTCACAAATATCTTTCAAAAGGTCAGTCCTCAGACCGTATCAAACAAGGAAAACCAAAAATCAGTCCTCAGACTGCACTAAAGAGACAAACCAGAGTCGACACCACAAAACCAAAAACTGACGAAATCCCAGGCATTTTCAAAAGTAGGCCAAATTCATTACGTTGCCTGGCAAAGTGTCCGCAGACACTCTGTATCCAAATGGGTCCGTAGACCTGCCAAGTACAAATCAAATGGTCCTCAGACCATACCAAAGATTATTCAAAATGGCGCCATATTCATAAAGAACCAAGACAAACTCACCTGGTGCACACAGGTCGAACAAATTTATTCTCCACTGCCGACTCTTCGGACAAAACGGTCAGATCCAAGGGTTTCCGCCTTTAAGGACTCCAGCTGGGATGACCACTGGGCGAGGCACCGCCCGATCAGACAGGCGGGGCAGCTGCGAGTACCAGACTCTCTCGTGCAGGGATCCCCGGTCCGCCCGTCCGACCCGACAGAGCATTCTTCACTGCAGGACACCCTAGTTCCCTGATAATCGAGCACTCTTGAAAGTCAATTAGTCAGTTAAATACTACTACATTGCTGCTGCATACCAATGGTAATTACTCCGGCAGAAAATACTGGGCTGGAAATTACATTTAGAGAGGAAATCACATCCCCTCTGCTTTTCAGAGGGCTATATGTTACCACCTTTCTTTACATCAGGCCAATGTCTGGCTAGGAAAATCTGTAAACCTACTTTCTTGTGCGTACATTTGCCCAGTCAGGCATACAATGTCTAAAACTGATGGTACCAAAGGAGAGAAAATAGGAACGCATCATCTACTGCCTACACCACATTTGCACATAACTGCAGAAGAAGCCTGTTTACTTAGAATTATCATGCATGAGGATGAAATATCTATTATTATATCATACTTTCACAATGTTTTACTTATACAATTTTGGAACAATTGAATCTAATGCCGATTTAAAAATTTATTAAAATTAATCCTGAAAAATGAAAATCATAAATAAAGATCAGCTTTGCACTATAGGTTTTGGCATGCTAGAGATGGGCCAAGAGAAACTAGACAGATCTCCATATTTTTAGTAATGTAGGATCCTTCCAGAGATACTTGATTGCTATGCCACCTTTCAGATATAGTTGAAGTTTTCTGTAGTTTAGATGCCATTAATTGCTGTTTTTTATGCTTGAGATTGGAGCTGTATAGTAGAGGAAAGAGTTTGCAAAGAAAAGTGCAAACCTGATCGAAAGGCAAAGAATTGGTGTTCACCATGAAAATGGCCTTTCAAGATGACGGCCAAGGACTCTTGTGAAGGAATTGTTTTCTACTGGGCCTAATGAGCTGAAGCGAGTGGACCCACAACTTCGACTTTGCAGCTACTCGGACCAGATGGGGCTGTTTTGCAGGGGGAAGAATGGATGATCAGAGACAACTTTTGCCAGACCGTGCCCTTCTATCTGACAGGAGATATGCAGGAGTATGAGCCAGTGACATGAACATGGCAGAAGGTCGGAACACCGAAGCACTACTACAGCACTACTGGCGGAGGTGGTTGGGTGCCCGGTGCCACCAGCTGAAGAGCTTTAAAGATGGCCGAAGCAGCGACTAGAAGGTGACAGAAGCATAGACAGCCCAAGTGCCCTGAGACAGTAACCCTCCAACAGCAGTGAAGGTCCATACTGTAGGTGCTGAGAAGGCCACCTCGGAGCTGTCAGGGCATCGGAGACAGTGGGCACCAAGGTTCAGTACTTATTCACGACAGAAAAGGCGGCTGGGGAGACCGACAGAATTGTGCCCTCATAGCTGTTTGAGCAGTCTCAAGGTCACATATCTGGGGCAAGATTGAAGGGAGACACCCAAATGAACAAGGGACATAGTCCTGTAGAGGGACATAGACCTGTTGCTGCTGATCTCCTGTCCTTGCTGCAGCAGTAGTGGTTAGGGATGCTACATAAACTACTGAGCTAAGTGTAAACCAAAGGACTGTGATGCCCAACACAGGGCATAGCTACTTCACTGCACTGTCAGATACTTCCAGAGGGAAAGGGAGGGTCCACTGAGTTGCTATGTAACTGGCCCTCCATTGGGAGGTATAACAAAGCAAATGACCCATATGTCCGGCAGACCAACTTCGAACCTCAGATCCCAACGCAGCAACTTATTGGTAGTTAGATGTCAAACTTGCAGCCATAACATTTACTAAGGACAGTGTAGAACATATTATTGGATTTAAGAAAGATATTGAAGCACATCTGTGTGACCGAGATCATGATGACAGAGCTCAGTCTACAGAAGACCTCCATAAACCAGTACTGGATCTCATGGAAGGGGTCTTTTACCTTGAATATAGAGCTGAAGGCTCAGAAGGGCAAACTAGGAGGAGAGCAGCCAAAAAAATGTAGAGGGTTCCTACATAGGGACTTTCTTGAAAAAGCTGGTTGGCACAGAATTTGGCACCGTAGGGACTGTCAGTGTTCTATGTGCTCTAGGGGGCACATAGAGTACCAGCAATACCGCCCCTACCGGGAGAACCCCAAGACCAATCACAGCAAGAGTGTTAAATGTTTAAGACCGAAACCTGATACTCCAAAAAGCAAGAAAAAGGAGACTTTTTTTTAAAAACAGAAAGGTGTTACTCTTTCCAGATTCTCTGGACATGGTAAAGAAGACTCAAACTCTGAGCCAGACCAGATCCACTCCTCTAAGGGCAAACACATTATGCCAACTGTGACACCTAGAACAGCGGATAAGTTGATGTAGTCTGCATAGGAAAGAGCAGATCCTTCCTGATCAAACAGGTTGTTTAGCCACTGGTTACATGACACAGTCGATCACTCTAAGTGGCAGAAATTGAGACTTGAGAGGCTGGCGGGGACTGTGAGCATGATGTATCTCAGGAATCCCCCATCGTATTCACATGGACACATTGACTGTTGTTAGTTTGTTCATGGATAGAGTCCTGGAGAGGGGACTTTGGGAAAATTGGTTGTAAAGTTATTATATGCATCTCAGATGAGCAGGTTAGATCTAAGGGCCATGGTGCTCCGGGGCACTGCCAGACAGAACACACACCCTACATAATGGCATCCAGACTCATCAACTGACCTTAGGGGATGTGCCCAGATGACCAAAAGATGGGGGTGAATATTGCCTATTTACTAGAAATGCACTTCACACAGAGAGAAGGGTTAGTGGGGCAAATACAGATGGAGGGGGCAACTGTACTGTACAAGCTATTCGGCCTAGACCATAGGTGTCCTACTATGGCACAATGGTGGACAAAGACAGACCATATATTACGCTTAATAGCAGGATGGATGTGGCAATGGTGAATATACATATGCCCCTAACTTTCTCCAGGCGACATCCCAGAATGAGATGTCTTTACTCTTAGCTGGGTTGACGCACTGCCCCATGATTACAATAGGTGACTTTAACTGCAAAGCAGATGTGGATCTAAGAAGACTGCAACCGCCAATGCTCACCTTGACGACAACAAAGACCACTTAGGTACTCAGACAACGTTTGGTCCATTGGGGACTGACTGACTCTTGGAGGGCACTGCCTCCACTTGACAAGGACTACCACTCTACTTCCCCTATGCATGGCTTACACGTTATGCTCCACAGATTGGTCTGCACTACCCGGCTGCATACAGCAGTGACCCAGGCAGAAGATCTGTGCAGGACACTTTGCTGACCATTCCCTGAGGTAGCAATCCCCAAATGGAAGCTGCAAGTCACTGCACAGGAAGTTCAAGTTGTCAGGAACTCAAAACAGGAACAGACTAACAATTATTTGACGGATAGCAGTGATACTGCGCCCCCCATTCTCATAGGATGAAAAGCCTCTTATTCAATCATAGCGGCCACTGTAAAGAAATGGTAGTAGGCGGTCAGACCGAGGCTGAGCTGAGATAAACAGCAACAGAAGAATAAATGAAGGGACATAGAGAAAAGGCGAATGAGGAATCCCTGACTGGAGGAAGAATTGATGAAAAAGAGAGAGAAGTTTGCATTCTTAATAGAAAAGTTGAAGTGCTTTACTTATAGGGCATATCTGACTATGGCACACAGGCAGTGTGGACAAGGCAGGGTGCCTGCTGATCGGGTTGTCGAGCCAGGAAATGAGAGGTACTCCCATGCTGAACATCCAGACAGGAAACGGCTATGCAGCCCCATCGCAGAAAGAGCTATAGAAAGCATTTACAGACTATTACACCCAGTGCTTAATTTTAGCCAGTGGTTGCAGGTGGTGCTCACAAGCACTTATCTTTGGGGACCGGCAATTTTTTTTCCTCAACAAACTTTGATCCAGAGAGAAGAAAATATATGAGGGGGAAAGATGGAGGAAGACAAAGACAGAAAAACAGTGACAAAGGGAGAAAGCAGGGATGAAAAAGAACTTGCAAGAGTGCGCTAAAGAGACAGGAAGTGAAGGGTGGGAAAAGAAAAAGCATGAGATGGAAACATGAGTACACTGCCTTGGTCTTTGGCTCCTCCACCTTTGATAGTGCTGGCAATATTGCCAAAGACCAGAAAGCATGAGAAAATATTGTTCCCTATATAGTTATCACCAAAAATAAAAGCATCTCAACCTACATCTAGTGTTTGTGCAGAAGTTCTGAAACCAGGCGAGTGACGCGTTAAATGTACCACAAATACCCATGTCTGAACGCCCCAAACGCTCAGATAATCTATCACAGAAAAATAAGGCGCTCAGCTCCAGTGCTTACATAGATAACTGTGGAAGATAAGACTGCTCCATGGTAAGTGAAGGCTCTGACAGCAGCTGGCCAACCACATATTTTCCATTAATGGCCAGTCTACCCCATGTCCACAGTCCCCTCCTAGACGTCTCTACCCTCCCTTTGAGGTGACACATGACCTCATATACAGGCACGTTTTCTCTGTTGACTTAAAAAACAGGCCTCGTGACTAGCAAGGTTTTCCTGCATTGGCAAACCTATGGCGCGCGCGCGCCCTTGCTCCTCTGAGCACGTGCCTTGTCTCTAAATAAAAGGCTCTATAATTAAAGGGGGTCTGCAAAAATTGCACCTACATCAAGAAATACAATTTTCTAGGTAGTGTGAATTCTTCCCTTGATTTCAGAAATGGGTCCCGCCCTCCCCCCCCCCCCATGCAGACTTTGAAAGCATATTTTGAAATATCAGGAATCATAGTTGACAAAATGATAGTGGTGCTAATGAGATCATTTCATCAAAATTTCAGGGGCAAAGTAATTGGCATCTGATAAAGGCCCTCATTGCAAACGAAGGGCTATATTGCGATCGTCATGGCGCAGCGGCCAGAGCGGCTGACTCTGAGCGTGGGGCCGCCATTCGATCCCCGGCACCGGCCGCAGCTCAGTACCATGTGACTCTGGGCAATAGCTCCCTTAATCTCCCTGACGGCCCCCAGCGCCTTGAAACACGTAAGGGTGATATGTTCGCACTTTACAAATAGAAATTATTATTATCGGTGCGCAACCAATCAGAATTGCGAGCTGTGTGATAACTATCCTCCCCTCGCAGATTTCCCCTTATAGATTCTGGCAGATCAAACCTTCCGAAATGTATCGGGGGCGGGGTGGGTAAGTCTCATAAAAACAGTAAAACATACAGAATACCGAGTGTTAAACTTCACTTGCAAGTTAAAAAAAAAAACTGGGAATAGGTGGAACTTGCCGCACATGGTAAATATCTCGCCACCTGCCTAACTGTAATGAGGGGGGCATAGTATGTCACCGTCATCACCTTGATAACTTCAAAGAAAGCAACAAGCTGCCACTGTTGACCCCGAAGGTGGGTCATTGTTCTTTCATTAAAACATTCTTTTTTAAAACCTCAACCCTGCAGCTCTCTTCATAAACGGTGATCCATAACAATCACAGCTGCTACCACTAAACAAAGCTTCAGACAAAATGTACACATTTAAAGATGCCACTGTGCGTTTAAAAAAAACCCAAGAGGAAGGAAATATTATTAGCACAGATTTGAGAAGCTCATGGTTCGATTTCGACATACTTCCAGTTTTTCAAGCCGGATGCCTTACCCAATCAGAAAAGAGCACTCTTACAGGCCCACTGCTGTGCCTGACATTTATAATCTCAACAGAAGCTTAAACTAGAAGACATGACGTCACAAACCCGCGTGATTTACTGTCAGGTAATCAATGCAATAGCAATGTCCAATCACTCACTCGAAATGAAACGAGCGTGTGTAGTAAAGTAAGGAGACTAACCCAGCCACAGCCGCACACACACCCTAGAAACAAAGTTTCAAAGTCCCAGCTTCTGATACAGTTATAAACTGTCGGCTTTGACCTTTTGTGGACTTCCTTCCATCTGTGGCTTTTTTTTCCCCTGAAGATTTCCATGACTACAGGCAAACCACAAATCACTGTTTTAGGCCAAGGCCTATCCAGAGCTGCAGCAGTGCACTCAAAGCATAACAACAGGTAACCACAGTAGTGGGCCTACAGTAGTCACCCAGAAGCAAAGATGAAGTTCTTTTACCTGCAACAGGCAGAAGGGAGAGAAAGTGTTGTAATTGATCTGTGCCCATGCAAAAGCATACTGCATTTTCTATTTTCACTGAGACACTTGCAATATTTTTTTTTTCTATGGTGAAGTGCTGCAAGGGATAGTAGATGGGGAGCTAGCATAAAATAAAACACTTTGGCACCTGATTGCAAAGTGCACTTTGTAGTACGTTTAGTAATACTGCAATAGTTTTGCTCATGTACTAGAAAATGCTCCTCATAAACCTACGTGCGGAGGTCACTGTGATGATCAGAGATCCCCCCCACAGTGTGCAGAGTTTTCTGCACACATACGCATATGTTTTTGTAGTAAATGTGGGAAGGATAAAGGGGAGTGGCCCGAAAATGGCAATACTCCTAAATGGGTGGGGATTAGGGAGGCGTCAGAAGGAGGGAGGGACATGAAAATAACAAAACTCACCTACAAAAGTAGCAAATGTAGGCCAGCCAAGTCTTGGTGTAAGTGTATCACCACACATGGCTAATCATGGTACTGCAAAACACTCCAACGGAAAATTATGGTGGCACAAAATAACAACAGAAACATATAGGATAATAATGTGAAAATTGTGTTTTTTTTAAACATTTTGTTTATATTTTTATAGCTAATATTTTAAAGTATTTTTTATTTATTTAACTTGGATGACAACACTTGCAACACACCTGGTAATACAAGGAGTGAAATCTGCGGACTCTAACACCCTTTTACAAGTGAAACATATTACAACATCAAGCAGTCACATACAGGCTGACCACATAATTAATGAACTCACGCACCCAAGCACCATTTGTGCTTTCACTATGTCCGTGATGTGTTTGTTGCTTTGCCACTCATTTTGAGGAACAATTTTTTGAGGCGGTGAGAGAGGGTTTACAGGAAAAGGCTCAACATCTTTGGCATGGTCAGAAAAGCAGTCATTGTCAGATGCCACTTCTCAAATGAAGTGATCCTTGACATGGCTGCAGACAGGGAGCTTGATAAGCCTACAGCCTGCTCCCAGGCTATTCTTGCTTATGTCAAAATACTATCTGCACTCCATTTCATGGCCACTGGACCTTTCAGAGGGTCAGCTCTAAAATCATAAGCATCCCACTCTCAATGCTTGTATCAGGTACTGAGATGCATCAACAGAAGAGTGCACCAGTTTATTGATATGTCACGGTCCCTGGCGGAAAGGCAAAGGATGGTAAGGGAATTTTATGCCTTTACACACTTCCCTTGTGTGTTTGGTGCTATTGATTGCACCCTCGTTGCATTTCAGCCACCTCAGCACACCTTTTCCACAACAGACACTGCTGCCAGTCCATCAATGTGCAACTGTCTACAATGGCAAGGACAGCTTCTCAAACGCATATATTGCTTTTTCTGGAAACACACACAACAGCTACATCTTCCATCAGTCACCTCTTGCATGTTGGTTTGTTTCTGGGGATTGTGGTGACATGTGGCTCATTGGTAAGGAAGAACATCTCACACACGCTTTATTTAGACATGATGAATTACCTTTAGAATAGAACTCCGTTTTAAGACATGTCTTGGTTGCAGATGATGCCAGTATGGTCTTTCACCTCCATCTCCTCACACCCTATGGATGTCCAGTCACACAACCTCAACAGAGGTACAATAGGGCACACACATGTACACATGCTATCAGAGAACACACTTGTGGGATCCTTAAGTAGAGATTCTGATGTTTTGACTCTACAGGTGGGGTGCTGGTGCACTCCCCAGAAGTTGTGGGTAAGCCTGTTGTTGCCTGTTGCCATTGCACAACATCGTCAAATGCAGGATCAAATAGTTAACAATTTTTTTTCCCTTGAGCTGTTCGATTGTTAGATTGATTGCTGCATTTATGTAGGTGGACAATCTCTCGCCAAGGATGAATGGTGGACTACTACACTGTTCATATATGCCTGCCCCTTTAGTTCACATAATGTCATAAACAAACTTGTTATGCTCTATTTATTATAACATTTACACTCACACTATAATTCTAACCCTTTTTTGCTAACACTTAATTACATTCACTCACTAGTAAAGTCAATTTTCCCCACAAACATAGTTTACACCTTAAATCTGTAACATCATTCATGTACAAAACCATCTTCCTCACAAGATTTTTTGATTTCTCTATATGCAGTGGTCTCTTTTACACACACGGATCATGCATCCTGCAAGTGCAGATCTCTCTCTCCCGCATGCGGAGGTCTCTGCCCCGCAAGAAGGGAAGACATCTCCACATGCAGGATGGAGGCTACAAAGTCGGGCCTACATCTCCACTGCGACAAACAGGAAATTAAATCCAGGAAACAAGCCATTTTTTGAATATTCAGAGGCATAATTTCACCACAACAACATCCTCCTCCATCCTATTGCTCCAATACAAACCCCCAATATGACTGAGGGACAAGATGAGAGTGCTCCCAGCTTCACTGATAAAGAATTTTGAATTAACTGTAAGTGGGTCCTCCAAAGTTACTCTCAGTGTTAGAGGGATCCAGAAAGCCAGATTATCGATGCTGTGGTTGCCCAAATTTGAAGAGGCATCAACATGCCCCACAGTAAAGACGGTGTCCACACTATGCAGGTTAAGGAGTGCTGAAGGTACTGGCAGGACCTTTGTAGATGGGCCAGGACCAAGGTCCAGGACATTCTTGGTGTGTCCTCATAGCCACATCCTCGACACCCATGGATGAAACCATTTTACAGGCGGGTGCTAAGAACAGTCTGGCTGACCCTCAATGGTCAGTTGGAAGAGGTTACACAGCTGCAAGGCACCTAAGTGTATTATTTTATATCCTTAAATCAGAGCAAATGGGTTGTGAAAAACTTGTCCAGTAGTGTCCAGTCTGAAATCTGTTCTAGCAATCCATGTTGCCTTGAACCTCTGTAATTTTTGTGTATGACTGGAATTAATGTTTTTCAATACTAATGCGCTTTTTCATTTTTTTAATAGTTTTTAGTATAATCTCATCACCTAAAAATGACATGATAGAAATGTTTTTCAAAATTCTTATTTAATTTCAGCAATACATTTCTCACACATATGTAATAATTTACATATGTTACGTTTCCATTTTGTCAAAGTATGTCTTTTAAAGGATGACGCTGTTTAAATGTAACTCTCTTTAAACAAAACCAATGACATGTTTAAAAGTCATTCCAAAAATACTCTTTACGTAAAAAAAAGAAAAATAGTTTGTTTATAATAATATCATATTGAACATAACTATTTGCATATTGGTTTTCAAAAAACACTTATTTATAAGAAAATCAGTGTGTCAAAGACTGTTGTAATGTATTTTTTGGACATGATTATGTAATCAGTTAATGTATGTTTGAAAAATGTTTGTCTTACATTGAAAAACTGGTATGAATTAGCATTTTCAAACTACTTTGAATGGGTTATTTTGAATACATTTTCATTGACACATTAGCATATATGAAGGTAATTAAAGTATACACAAAGTCATAGAGGTAGATGTTCAAACATTTTGCCCTGGGTTAGCGTCACAAAAGTGACACTAACCAGCACAAAATGTTTTTTTTACCAATTTACTTTTCAGTGCCAAACTTGTTTAGCGTTGGAACGTACCCTACAAGTAATGCAAAACAGCGCAAAACATTGGTTTGCGTTACTTAGCACCAAGCGGGTGTTACATGGGTGGTACATGGGCGTTCCCATGCAACCACCCATGCCTTTGACACAAAACCCTTTTTTGAAAATCTGGCCCATAGATTGTTATATTTGGGAATATAATTTCCCTTAATAATAAAAGTTTGAACAGATATGAAGTATTGGATATATGCACTTTCTTTTTTTTCAACCCTTTCCTATCCAGCGGACAGAGCTGGCCAAGTAGCAGAACCTATTACACGGATCAAGATCCTGACTGCAAGGCAGGCTCAAGAGCTATCCACAAATGAGTAGGAGAAACCTGAGACCAGCTGGCAGAGTGCACCCACCTGGAGACAAACAGGCTTTGTGCCCAAAAAACTCTGGGTTAAGGCTGTAGAGCCAACTGTGGGGGTGGAGGGGGTGGACACCACCAGCCAAGAGGGGCTGCTCTGGGCCTTGAGAATTGAGAACTAGTGGTATCCGAACAAAATGACACACCAATCTTCTGGGCCTGCACCCACCACCTCCTTAACTCCAGAAACCCCTATTCCATAAGGACCTCCAGCTGCAACCCTTGCTCCACCTTCTTCACCTCCTCCAAGTGCCTACCCAGAGCAAGACCAGCAGTCAAGGGACATTTCTGCCAATGTCCCCTCCCCCGAGCCCTCACGTTGTGGCCACTCCCTTCCCCAGATAATGTTTCATTACCTGCTCTCAAGGAGGTGTTGAGGCCAATCAGAGAGGTTCAGGCATTGATTTCTCAGGGTATACCAAGACTTAGGGGCCGATTCCGATCTCGGCCGGTAGGGCTCCGAATCGGATTCGGCTTTACCGGATCCGATTCGGACGCCCTGTTTCCGACCGAGTCGGACGTGTGTCCGGGCGAACGAGTACGATGCGAACGTACGTGAAATCGCCGACCGACTCGTTCGCGGGACCCAACCGCTCAGACCGACTCGCACGGACACGACTCGCACCGCGCATTGGAGACGTTCCCCGGCCGGGTAAGTACGATGCGCGCCGCAAGCAGTCCGACCGACTCGCGCCGTCCGGCTCAAAAGTGCAGTCGGAGCCACACTTTGGGGGTCCGTGTCGGACCCCCCTGTACGCCTAGTCGCGCGAGTCGCACACAGGGGGGACCCATGGGTCCCCCCTACCTGTGCGTGTACGGTGCGACCCGCTTCGACGCGTACCCGCTATAGGGGGTGCCCTTGTTCGCCTCGCACCCATTGAGTCAATGGGAGCCCGCGTACGCGTTGTACGAACGGCTCCCATTGACTTCAATGGGAGTCCGACCGAATCGAGTCCGATAGCATGCGTACGCATCGTACTCGTTCGGTCGGACTGCTAGGGTCCGATTCGGCCGGAAATCTCTCCGGGTCCAGCTCGGTCGGAGAGATTTCCTGCCCGAATCGGAATCGGCCCCTTAGTAGGAGAGGTCTGGATACAGCGAGTCAGTAACTGAATAAAAAACTGAAAATGCTGTGAAAAGATTAATAAGCAGATATAGAAGCAAAGATCAGATTCCCAGACTTATCTGACTGACTGGCGACAGATGACCTAATCACTGCTTCCAGGATGCTCCCTGATGTCATCGGTGTTTTTCTTTGCAAGGTCGACGGCAAGGTGTGTTGTATAAAAGAAACTGACAGGAAAGAGAAACAGGTATAGAGGAGTAAGTCATCCTAAGCCATACATGATGAGGATATTTTTATGTTTTTTATGCAACATATGAGACCCACACAGATTATTCTCCTGCAAGTTAACACAAGGCATAAAATATATATTATAGATTTGCCCTTACAATGTCAAGTCTAAGGGCAATTTACATTGACAAAATATAACTTATTCAACAAATGTATTAAATATTGACCAGAGTGGATATAGGCATGTGTGACACTATTCATGCACCTGCCCAGATGCTGACGAATGAAGAGATAGGCTAGACACAAAGCCAAACAGCAGACATCATACTTACCAGTCTCTGTCAGTGTGCTCTGTGATGCCAGTCTGTTTTTTTTTTTTGCAGGAGCAGACGTAGATGTTGTGGCAGATAATTGATGGAACAACAAGTCGGGGCCTTAAAAATGCGAAAAGAAAGTGCATGAGTGCATTTCAGTTCAATCAATCACTCAGGGGTTTATAAAGCGCAGCTACTCACCCGCGAGGGTCTCAAGGAGCTGGGGGGGGGGACGGCTCCGTTGAGTGCTGGGGTCATCTGAAGAGCCAGATCTTGAGGTCCTTCCTGAACTGGAGCAGTGTAGGGACTTGCCGGAGGTGGAGGTCGTTCCAGGCCTTGGCTGCGAGGTAGGAGAAGGACTTTTCTCCCGTTCTGTTCTTGTAGGTGCGTTGGATGGTGGACAGAGAGAGGTCAGCTGATCGGAGGTGTCTCTTGGGTGCGTGGAAGGAGAGGCGGTTGTTTAGAAATGCTGGTCCGATGTTGTGGAGGGCCTTGTATGCGTGAGTGAGGAGCTTGAAGGTTATTCTTCTTTCGATAGGGAGCCAGTGGAGATCGCGGAGGTATTGGGTGATGTGGTTGTGACGGGGGATGTCTAGTATCAGTCTGGCTTCGGCGTTCTGGATGGTCTGGAGTTTGCGGAGTAGTTTCTTGTTGATTCCGGCATTGAGGGCATTGCCGTAGTCTAGTTTGCTACTAATGAAGTGCGTTTGTGATCGTTTTTCTGGATTTGAATGGGATCCATCTGAAAATTTTTCGGAGTTTGTGGACGGTGGGGAAGCAGACGGAGGATACGGCATTGATCTGGTGGAGCATGGTGACCGATGAGTCAAGTATGATACCGAGGTTTTGTGCGTGGTCCGTCGGGGTGGGGGGGTTTTGGAGGGCGGGGAGCCACCAAGTGTTGTCCCATGTGGAGGGGGTGGAGCCAAGGATGAGGACTTCTGTTTTCTCAGAGTTGAGTTTCAGGCATCACTTCTTCATCCAGGTGACGACGGCTTTCATCCCTTCTTGGAAGTTAAGGATATAAATCTCAAATTCAAATTTGATTACAGGTATTAGTCAGTAAAAACAAAATTTAAAACAACATTTAAAAATATAGTTCAGTCTACGAAACAAAGTTATAGAAATCCCCTAGAGTATGGTGGTGAGATTGTTTGCTTAAGTTCATACCTGTGTGTGTAGTCATGTTGCTTTGAGAGGCATGCCCTGTGTGTTGGCCTGCTGCATTTGTAATTACTCCTGCCCCAGTTGAAGCTACCAATTTGTTCTGAGGAGTGACTGTATGAAATTGAGGAAAATGTAAAGTGCATTAATATAAACATTGACTGTTTTTAGAGTATGTATTGGAGTCTGTATTTGAGTAGTATGTATGTGATGTGTTCTTAACTTTGTAGGTATGGGGGAAGGATAAAGTTGCATCGCTGAATAATAGGATAGTTTGTAGTGACAGAAAAGGGGTTACAATTGTACCAGGCACCACACTAGTGTTCTCTGCAGCAGGCAGCCCACTTAGTAGTGGAGGTTGCATTGTGGAGAGGGCACCCTCCTTGTGGGTTTTGAGACTGGATCCAGGTACGACTCCAGCAAGAGCTGTAGCAAACCGGATCCTGTAGAACTTCTCCTTCATCTTGGCATTTTTTCTATTTGTCTCCCCTGGTGAGAACCTCCTCCTCCTCCACCAGTACATTCACTGAGTCAGTGACCTGCCATTAGGCTGCCTTTTCTGTCCCATTGCGGGTGAAAGAAGGCAGCTGATGTAGTTATTTTGCAGTAGTAATTGACCACAATTTTTGCTACAAATGTTGTTTTGTCAGTGAAATGTTTCTTCTTCTTCTTCTTCTTCATCAGATTTGAAAGTGGGGTATCCAATCTTGAGGCAGAATGTGTTTCCTGGTAGCCACAGTATCACAAACAAAAACAGGAAAAAAACGTATCTTATTGTGTGGCAAATATAAATGGGTTAGAAGTGTCAGCAGTGTGTGATTTGGGTCAGCTTTAAATAATTTTCCTATTCCTTCCATGTGGAGTCTCCCTTTTGCATGTAGAGGTCTCCATCCCAGTTTTGGAGATCTCTGCCAAGTGTGTGGACCATAAAATGCGTTCACAAAGTGACTAGTAGAAACGTTAGAGTTGTAAATTACCTTGTAGCAGACTCCACCTCCTGAAAGGCGGGGTAGGGACACCGAGTAGTAACTTTACACTAAGGAATCGTATCTTGAATAGCAAAAAGTAGTAAAGTTACTTCTGCATATAAGAGTACATTTACATATGAATATTTACCTTTGTGACTACGCCCCCTATGTGGATGATATGTAGTCAATGGTCCCCAGACTAAAGAAATGCATCACTTTTATTATGAGTATATTCATTTTGAGTGTTGGAAGCTTAAATGAAGGAAGTTGAGTGGCAGAGAGCCAATAATGGCTGGTATAGACCTTCTGCTCCAGTATTCCATTGTTTGACTTTCTGTTTCTCCCTGTTAAACTTACACCATTCACCCCTAGCTTGGCCCTTAGGTTCATTCCCACCTTCTTCATTGGCCTCCTTTTCTGGATCTGGCTTGACAGCACAGTTTAGAGATCTTATGTGATCATCAAAAAGAGCTGTCAGAGTACTACCGACACTGGGACTTAGGCTCCACCCACATGTCGGTTCCCTTGAGTACAGGATTTGATTGGGACAAGAGTTGTATATTTTCACTGGGAAGAGTGCTTCAAATGCTCTTTTTTGGCTAGTAGCAAATCTTATACTCAATACTGCAAGACTGAGTTGATTATGGTGGCAAGCCAATGCTAAGGCTGTTTGTTATGAAAAGTTATGATAAAGTCCGTAAGCCTGACATATTTATTGAGAAAAGCATCTGCTAAAGGTCAATAGGCATTTAAGGGTGCATTGTATTTACTTTGTATTAAAGTCTAGAGAGGTATTTTGTTATATGGAATCTCGCAGATTACTTTAGTAGGCACAGGTTTTGGTGTTGGTTAGCCCCTTGTACAAACAGTGGGGACAGATGATTTGTACTGTGAGAATCCTTGTTAGGTCCTCTTAGAAAGAAAGCATTTTGCTTTCCCTACAGCATTTTATTTCGATACAATTGTAATTTTATGATTGTATGCCAGACGGGTGCCTTGCGGAAAAACGTACACTCATTACAGTAGGCCTGGGTTGATGGATTATGGTAACAAGCCAAGAGTAACGGCAATAGGCCCGATTGGTTCATTGTAAAAACGTATGCTAGATACCATAGGCCAGGTTTATTGAATATGAAAAGTTAAAACAAAAGCAGTAGTCCTGGCTTATTTATTGTGAAAATTATTTGATAACAGACGTCTCTAACAGTGGATTGTTCTCACACTATGTTACAGGCGGTAAACAGGTATTTTGTTACATTGCCTACAGATTACCATAGTAGGCAATGGTTTTGGTGTTGGTCACCCACTCTGACAAACCATGGGGTTAGAAGATTTTCACTGTGATGATTCTTGTTAGGCCCTATTGAGAGGGGATGTATATTGCTTTATCAACTTTAATTTTGCACATATTTGCAATTTTATAATTGTATGTATGATAGTTTATGTGCACTTCAGTAGGCCTGTGTTGGTTAAAGTGTCAAACTAATGGTAAAGGCTATAGACTTTATCGGTTCACTAGGATAAGTTATGTCATGTTTCTTAGTTGTGATGTGTTTATTATGAGAAGTTATGACAAAGCAGGTAGGCCTGACTTATTGTGAAAAGCATGCATAAAAAAGCAATAAGTTTTTAAGGGTGAATTGTTATTACAATCTGCTAACACCTATAGGCAGGTATTTTGTTACACATAATCTCACAGATCACTGTAGTAGGTTAGAGTTTTGGTGTTCGTGACTCACCCGAACAAATCATGGGGACAGAAGATTTACATTAAAGTAATCCTTATTATGCTTTATTAGGAGGGGTTTTTATATTGTTTTGATAACTATAATTGTGTACATATATGTAATTTTTTATGGTATGCCTGATGGTTGCCTTGTGGGAACTGCTCTGGCAAACTCAGTAGGCCTTAGTTGCTTATTGTGACAAGCCTGTGATAACAGTTATTGGCCTGACTGTTTATTATGAAAAAATACAATACCATCTAATAGTTTTGACATATATATTGATTATGAAAATCATATGCTAAAGTCAATAGGTATTTAAGGGTGGATTGTTATTACTCTCTATTAAAGCCTAGAGATAGGTATTTTGTTACCAAGAATCTCACAGAATACCATAGTAGGCATGGCTACTATTGATGTTGGTTACCCCCTGACAAACCATGCGTTAAGAAGATTTGCACTGTGAGAACCTGTGTTGGACCCCCTTAGGAGGGATAATATCTTGCTTTGCCAACTGTAGTTTGTTATACTTTTGTAATATTATGATTGTGATGATTGCCTTGTGGGAAATCGTAAGACCAATACAGTTGATGTGAATTGGTTTTTGTGACAAGCCAGTGATAACAACTATAGGCCTGATTGGTTTACAAGAAAAATGTATTGCAGGTGCCTTAGGTCTGACCTGTTTATTATAAAAAGTTACGGAAAAGGCATTAGGCCTGTTTTATTTACTAGGTAGCACATATATCACAGCCAATAGGCTTGTAAGGGTGGATTGCTTTTGTACTATGTTAAACCCTGCAATCAGGTATTTTGTTGCATGAAATCTCACAGATTAACTTGTAAGCAAGGATTTTGTGTTGGTTATGCCTTTGAAGACTAGGGGTAGAAGATCCGCATTGTAATAATTCTTGCTAGAATGTCTTTGGAAGGACTGACATGCTTCGCTGTCTGGCGCATTTTATTACCTTTTTTAGTTTTATAACAACAGTACAATGCTTTACAGACAAATGAATGTGGTCAGAAGGATAGCCAGACATATTTGCAGTTCCATCTATGGGCCCGATTACGATGCCGTAGGAAACGTCTCTGACCCTCGGTCGGAGTCGTTCCCATGGCATCGTAATCAGCTGCTCGGATTCCTTTCCGACAAACCCATTTTGATGGTGTCGATTGGAAAGGAATCCGAACCGGATTTCCGAATGGACTCCGATGGGCTTGGAGAGCCAATCTGCCATTCGGAAAGCCTCCAGTAATCCCTCGGGCGGCTTGTTCCGCCCGAGGCATTACGATGGCAGATTCCCACAGCCTTTCTGTGCCGGCCTTTCTGACACAGAAAGGCTGTGGGAATCTGACTTTGGGGGCCCCCAGCAGGGTCCCCATGGGTGCAAGGCCTCCGGATGGTGGCCTAGGGGGCACCTATGGTATGGTGCCACCCTGTTGATCCCTGCACCCCTTGGCAGGCACCTCATGGTGCCTGCCACGGGGTGCAGGGATGAACTGCACCTCAGCTCTTTACAATGAGAGCATGCATTCCGGTCCGAATGCATGCTCCCATTGTAAGGAATAGGATTGTGACCGAACAGTGTTCAGTCACATCCTACTTGCTGGGTTGGGACCGACGACAGGAGGTCGTTCTGTCCCAGTTCCCAAACGATGTTGGACGAACCCAGGTCCGTTCAACATCATAATTGGGCCCTTAGTGCCCACAATGGCATCCGCCCCATGAATCCTTTCCCAGTCCATTCCCAAGTCTCACTCATATCTTCTGACTCAGGACGGGTCATAAGCACTCCCTCTATCATACACTCCATTGCTCCAGGGATCTAGCTGAATGTCACAATACTGGCCCCAGTCTCTCCAGATTCTACAGTAGTGATTCTCAACCTGTGATCCCGGGACTCCTAGGATTCTGCGAAGTCCACACAGCGACTGCTTCGAAAATAAAATAATATTAACAGATTAATAAAGTGTATATAACTCGAGAAGCAAAATGTAAAATTGAAAATGTTAAAACTTTCTGTAAATGTGGAGGAACTTGAAAATGGAGGCTAAAAATTAATTTCGTGTCCCCAGATGGACTCAAGGGAGCAGTGCAAATGCATCAAACAGATATAGGATGGATGATGAGTGGCTTCAATTGAATTTAGAAAAGCCCCATCTTTCCCATTAAAAATAAATTTTTGATTTTGTTTTATATTTGTTTGTGAATTAAATAAAATATTTCATAATTTGTGTATTTGTCTTGTCTGATGAATGCTTGTTTCTGTATTTTGTTTGTATTTTTTTTATTCAAAATATCGAAAATACTTAGTCTGGGGTCCCCAGCTTCTAGGAATGACTGAATGGAGGTACCTGCTCCAAATAATCATTCAGTGGGGACCCCGGGTTCTAGTAATGATTAAAAGGGGGTCCACATAATTCAAAAAGTTAAGAACTACTGTTCTACAGTGTTTGTGTGAGCAACCGAAGGCGCTGTATTTGGGACGTTCCAAGCTCACACAATGATCCATACCCATCCGCCACCTCTCCAAATGTGGGGCCTCATGCTCGTGCGATATCATGCTTGGTGATCACCAAGCAAAACCACAACAGGACTCTATTGGATTTATCGCCATCCACATTGACCACAATGTGGAGCAGTACAAGTCTAGGATCTCTAGGGAATCTCCAGCCAAGAACAGCCCCCCAACATGCAAGAACCACTGTCCATAACTCTTCGACACCATTACATTAGCAGAGAAGAGCACTGCAGGCAGAGCGGTGATGTGACCACAGCCATCCTCCCCAGCCTATTGTGGAAACTGAACAGAAATAAAAATGGTTGTAATAATTTAAATTATTTACACAATAAAAAAACAATTTAATATATGTACATTTTTTAAACATTAAGGGCCTGAGTTTTGAAACTGCACTTTGTAGTACTAAAAAATGTACGGTAAAATGTACATTTTGCCTATACTTATGTACACAGAGTTTTCTGCCTCTGCTGCGGAGTCTCCACATATGTAAGTATAGATTTTAGTAGTAAATGTTTTTTGTTTTTTTTGCTTTTGAAAACCTTTATTGAGGATTCAACACATGTTGCAATTACAGTCAGTCAATGATGATTTTAGTAGTAAATGTGAGAGGAACACAGGGGAGTGGGTGGGAAAAGTGTCAGAATTACTAATAAAGGGGATGGGATTAGGGAGGAGTAAGAGGGGTTTAGGGACGTTCATGGAGGGGTTTTGAGAGGTAAGTCATCCACCCACGGCAGAGTAAGCCAATTGCCTTGCTCTGGGGGTGAAAGCATGTAACTTACACTTTTGTAGTAAGTTTACACTCAGAGTTTGTGAATACTGAAAGTAGTGAAGTTACTACAAAATGTAAACTTACTCAAAAGTGTAACTTACCTTAGTGACCCAGGCCAATAATTAATATTTTTTTTAAATATTGATTTTGCCACCACTAAAATTCACAACCTGCAATGAAAAGATAATTAAGTAATGTAAACAAATAATTACCAATTCAAAAATTAACAATATAATAATCAATTTACATTAATTATTATATACTTAAAAAAGTACTACCCACTCAGTAGCTCAACAAACCCAACTCAAAATGGAAAAAATAATTAACTTAAACCTAATCAAACTTGTAAATTAAAAATGACCAATTTAAAAATTAACATAACGTATAAAAAATGATTACTAAAAATACATATATATTTGAATTAAATCAATACCCACATAAACCCCCAATAAACCCCACAATCTGAAAATAAAATGAATTAAAAAAAATAAAATAAAAGTAAACACATGCTTAAATAAATGAACATTAAAATACATAATTAACATTAAATAATGTATTCTTTAAAAAAAAACTACCCACTCTGTCCCTCAGAAAATCTAACCCCCCAAAAAAATCAAACATTACTATCATTTTATTAAAAAATAATTACAACTAAATGTCACAAACTAAAATAATAAAAACAGAAAAACAATGCACTAAAACATTATAATAAAATATATTACAGTAAACAATATTGAAAACCTCAATATCATTGTAAAAAAACTACAAAAATAATATACTTACCTTTGACATTTATATCTACGATATTTTTGTGCTCACAACATTTTGACCACAGTATTATGGTCAAACAATATTTTGGAGTCAATATTTTGGGAATTAACCTTAGGGGGATTCAGGGATAAAAAGTGAACAAAAAAAGCATTCAAAATTAGGGTAAGAGAGGTCTTCTTCTCCCCTTATTTTTGTTGTCTTTCTCTGTTAATACAGTAACAGGATACAAAGGGGGCGATTCCGATTCGGGCCGGAAAAAGCACCGACCGACTCGGATCCGGTAAAAATACCGACCGACACGTACCAGTGGCGCCCGACACGCCAAGTACGATGCAAGCCGCGATAAATCCGACCGACACGTCAGGAAACCAAGCCGACCGACCGAGCCGCTCGGAAAATAGCAATCCGGCCGGAAAAACACGCGAATCCAACCGACCGACACGCACCCGGAACAAATCCGACCGAATCGTACCCGCCAACTCCAACCCGCAAAGTACGATGCAAGGCGCGAAAAACACGACCGAGTCGGACGGAGGACAAGCCGTACGACCGACACGCATACAAAACCGAGCCGAAGCAACACAATACACCGCGACCGACGCGTACGCAGCATACAAAACTGCACAAACACAGCGTGAACGAAACGGAAAACACCGTACGAGACCAATGCACGGTCCGACTCGGTCACAAGAACGTTTCCAACATACACAAACAACACAAAGGAAAAATCAACCAAAAAAAGGCCAAACAAGCAATTACCAAGCCAATAAATACTGGGGGGGTGGGGACAGAGAACAAAGACACACCCACAACTCCACCTATATAAAGGACACAAATCACTACCATGAGCCTTTGCAAATGCCATTCCACTACCAGCACCCAAGAGAAAGCAACCACACACCCACAGCTCATCCCTCACACAAGCCACACACCAGCAGCACACCAACAAATACCTACCTCACATACACCCAGCACAACACACACCCACACACCCTCACCTGCACACCAACACACACATCACCCACCATCACCACCCATCACCATGCCCCCAAGAAGAATCACAAGTTCCTAGATTGTGAATTGGAAGTCCTGGTAGACGAGATCCTCAGGGTAGAGCCACAGCTGTTTGGCACATTGGTCCAACAGACCCCCATGTCGCAGAAAACCAAGATGTGGGAGAGGATCATCAACAGGGTGAACGCCCAATCACCATGTCGGCGCACAAAGACCGACATCCAGAACAGGTGGTATGACGTGCGCAGGAGGGTACGGAAACTGCTGAAGCAAGATTACATCAACAGCCAACACACCGGCAGTGGCCCTCCTGCCAAGCCAATATACCTCAGGCCCTGGGAGGAGAAGGTGCGGGCCATCCTACCGCCAGTGAGCATATATGGACTAGAGGACATCCCAGAGCCTGGTGAGTACACAACAAATGTACACAATATACTGCCACAAAACACACACATCACTGTCAAGGGAGAGTCAAACCATGCACTCATAGCAATTACACAGCAACTAGAACAGAATCATCCCAAAATGTGTATGTCAGTCAGATAAACACAACACATGCCATCAAAAAAGTCACATCCAACTGTGCCAACACATGTACAAACACAACCACAACTACAGCTAGGCAGTGGCACAAATAGAACTAACACACACATCCACACATGTAGCCACCACAACAACACCAACACACAGTGAAGACCACTCAAAGGAAGGAATTCTGTGTATGCTGGCCAAGTCAGTGTAGCCAATAGCATCATGGGAGTCGCAGTCACACATATTGCCCCCCCCCAACTGTCCCATCAACACCACCATGAACCATGCGCACATCACAGGGAGTGGAGAAGGACTCACAAGATGGCTGACACTGGCTACTGCTGTGGGGAGCACAAGGGCATGCTGGGAACTGCACACCAACCAACAGCAGGACACCACTGTCAGCCATCTTGCCATTGCCCTCACACCCACACACACTGAACTCCCCACAAAAGCAAGTAAGTATGGGAATGCTGGGAAGTGGGGTGGAGGCAATAGCATGATGGGAGTCACAGTCACAGACATAGCTCACCCCCACAACTGTCCCATCAACACCACCCTGAACCATGCTCACATCACAGGGAGTGGAGAAGGACTCACAAGATGGCTGACACTGGCTACTGCTGTGGGGAGCACAAGGCCCTGCTGCCAACTGTGCACCAACAAACAGCAGGACACCACTGACTGACATCCTGAGAGACAACTTACACTCCCTGCAATGCAAGCACGTTCCATGGTGGGATATCTGGCTGGCTGGGTGGGAAGGGGGACTTGCAGCACTGACCATAGTCACCAGCACCTCCCCTCACACCCCCCCAACACAAACTCCACAGTACCCACCTGGTAGAATGCAATGCCCTCCATCCTAACACAAGATCCCACAAAGCACCACCACCCTGGGTTATGTTGTGTGAAGCACAGGGACACTCTTGGGACTCTTAGCCAAACAACTGCCAGGACAACACTCCCAGCCATCCTGTCAGCACAGCCAGCCCACCCCACAGGGAAGCAGAGTCAAAAGGAAGGAAGCATGGGCATGCTGTGAAGGGGGTGGAGGCAATAGCATGATGGGAGTCGTAGTCACAGACATTGCTCAGCCTCACAACTGGCCCATCAACACCACCCTGAACCATGCTCACATCACAGGGAGTGGAGAAGGACTCACAAGATGGCTGACACTGGCTACTGCTGTGGGGAGCACAAGGGCATGCTGGGAACTGCACACCAACCAACAGCAGGACACCACTGTCAGCCATCTTGCCATTGCCCTCACACCCACACACACTGAACTCCCCACAAAAGCAAGTAAGTATGGGAATGCTGGGAAGTGGGGTGGAGGCAATAGCATGATGGGAGTCACAGTCACAGACACAGCTCACCCCCACAACTGTCCCATCAACACCACCCTGAACCATGCGCACATCACAGGGAGTGGAAAACAACTGACAAGATGGCTGACACTGTGCACTGCTGTGGGGAGCACAAGGCCCTGCTGCCAACTGTGCACCAACAAACAGCAGGACACCACTGACTGACATCCTGAGAGACAACTTACACTCCCTGCAATGCAAGCACGTTCCATGGTGGGATATCTGGCTGGCTGGGTGGGAAGGGGGACTTGCAGCACTGACCATAGTCACCAGCACCTCCCCTCACACCCCCCCCAACACAAACTCCACAGTACCCACCTGGTAGAATGCAATGCCCTCCATCCTAACACAAGATCCCACAAAGCACCACCACCCTGGGTTATGTTGTGTGAAGCACAGGGACACTCTTGGGACTCTTAGCCAAACAACTGCCAGGACAACACTCCCAGCCATCCTGTCAGCACAGCCAGCCCACCCCACAGGGAAGCAGAGTCAAAAGGAAGGAAGCATGGGCATGCTGTGAAGGGGGTGGAGGCAATAGCATGATGGGAGTCGTAGTCACAGACATTGCTCAGCCTCACAACTGGCCCATCAACACCACCCTGAACCATGCTCACATCACAGGGAGTGGAGAAGGACTCACAAGATGGCTGACACTGGCTACTGCTGTGGGGAGCACAAGGGCATGCTGGGAACTGCACACCAACCAACAGCAGGACACCACTGTCAGCCATCTTGCCATTGCCCTCACACCCACACACACTGAACTCCCCACAAAAGCAAGTAAGTATGGGAATGCTGGGAAGTGGGGTGGAGGCAATAGCATGATGGGAGTCACAGTCACAGACACAGCTCACCCCCACAACTGTCCCATCAACACCACCCTGAACCATGCGCACATCACAGGGAGTGGAAAACAACTGACAAGATGGCTGACACTGTGCACTGCTGTGGGGAGCACAAGGCCCTGCTGCCAACTGTGCACCAACAAACAGCAGGACACCACTGACTGACATCCTGAGAGACAACTTACACTCCCTGCAATGCAAGCACGTTCCATGGTGGGATATCTGGCTGGCTGGGTGGGAAGGGGGACTTGCAGCACTGACCATAGTCACCAGCACCTCCCCTCACACCCCCCCCAACACAAACTCCACAGTACCCACCTGGTAGAATGCAATGCCCTCCATCCTAACACAAGATCCCACAAAGCACCACCACCCTGGGTTATGTTGTGTGAAGCACAGGGACACTCTTGGGACTCTTAGCCAAACAACTGCCAGGACAACACTCCCAGCCATCCTGTCAGCACAGCCAGCCCACCCCACAGGGAAGCAGAGTCAAAAGGAAGGAAGGAAGCATGGGCATGCTGTGAAGGGGGTGGAGGCAATAGCATGATGGGAGTCGTAGTCACAGACATTGCTCAGCCTCACAACTGGCCCATCAACACCACCCTGAACCATGCTCACATCACAGGGAGTGGAGAAGGACTCACAAGATGGCTGACACTGGCTACTGCTGTGGGGAGCACAAGGGCATGCTGCCAACTGTGCACCAACAAACAGCAGGACACCACTGACTGACATCCTGAGAGACAACTTACACTCCCTGCAATGCAAGCACGTTCCATGGTGGGATATCTGGCTGGCTGGGTGGGAAGGGGGACTTGCAGCACTGACCATAGTCACCAGCACCTCCCCTCACACCCCCCCAACACAAACTCCACAGTACCCACCTGGTAGAATGCAATGCCCTCCATCCTAACACAAGATCCCACAAAGCACCACCACCCTGGGTTATGTTGTGTGAAGCACAGGGACACTCTTGGGACTCTTAGCCAAACAACTGCCAGGACAACACTCCCAGCCATCCTGTCAGCACAGCCAGCCCACCCCACAGGGAAGCAGAGTCAAAAGGAAGGAAGCATGGGCATGCTGTGAAGGGGGGTGGAGGCAATAGCATGATGGGAGTCGTAGTCACAGACATTGCTCAGCCTCACAACTGGCCCATCAACACCACCCTGAACCATGCTCACATCACAGGGAGTGGAGAAGGACTCACAAGATGGCTGACACTGGCTACTGCTGTGGGGAGCACAAGGGCATGCTGCCAACTGTGCACCAACAAACAGCAGGACACCACTGACTGACATCCTGAGAGACAACTTACACTCCCTGCAATGCAAGCACGTTCCATGGTGGGATATCTGGCTGGCTGGGTGGGAAGGGGGACTTGCAGCACTGACCATAGTCACCAGCACCTCCCCTCACACCCCCCCCAACACAAACTCCACAGTACCCACCTGGTAGAATGCAATGCCCTCCATCCTAACACAAGATCCCACAAAGCACCACCACCCTGGGTTATGTTGTGTGAAGCACAGGGACACTCTTGGGACTCTTAGCCAAACAACTGCCAGGACAACACTCCCAGCCATCCTGTCAGCACAGCCAGCCCACCCCACAGGGAAGCAGAGTCAAAAGGAAGGAAGCATGGGCATGCTGTGAAGGGGGGTGGAGGCAATAGCATGATGGGAGTCGTAGTCACAGACATTGCTCAGCCTCACAACTGGCCCATCAACACCACCCTGAACCATGCTCACATCACAGGGAGTGGAGAAGGACTCACAAGATGGCTGACACTGGCTACTGCTGTGGGGAGCACAAGGGCATGCTGCCAACTGTGCACCAACAAACAGCAGGACACCACTGACTGACATCCTGAGAGACAACTTACACTCCCTGCAATGCAAGCACGTTCCATGGTGGGATATCTGGCTGGCTGGGTGGGAAGGGGGACTTGCAGCACTGACCATAGTCACCAGCACCTCCCCTCACACCCCCCCCAACACAAACTCCACAGTACCCACCTGGTAGAATGCAATGCCCTCCATCCTAACACAAGATCCCACAAAGCACCACCACCCTGGGTTATGTTGTGTGAAGCACAGGGACACTCTTGGGACTCTTAGCCAAACAACTGCCAGGACAACACTCCCAGCCATCCTGTCAGCACAGCCAGCCCACCCCACAGGGAAGCAGAGTCAAAAGGAAGGAAGCATGGGCATGCTGTGAAGGAGGGTGGAGGCAATAGCATGATGGGAGTCGTAGTCACAGACATTGCTCAGCCTCACAACTGGCCCATCAACACCACCCTGAACCATGCTCACATCACAGGGAGTGGAGAAGGACTCACAAGATGGCTGACACTGGCTACTGCTGTGGGGAGCACAAGGCCCTGCTGCCAACTGTGCACCAACAAACAGCAGGACACCACTGACTGACATCCTGAGAGACAACTTACACTCCCTGCAATGCAAGCACGTTCCATGGTGGGATAACTGACTGGGTGGGTGGGTGGGTGGGTGGGAAGGAGGTCTGGCTGTCAACCAAACACAATCAATGCAGACCATGTTCACACCCCAGAGAATACATAGAAATGCCCAAATAATGCAGGACAATGTGCCACACCAATATCAACCCCTGACTGTGACGACTTAGGACAATACAATGTACAGGCCCGCACCCCGAGGCACAGTCACAACTGTCAGGTGTGTCAACCACTGATGCCTGCAGAAACATGACATACATTGTTTGTGTCTCCCAAAAACAGGTGATGATAGGGACACAGCAGCAGACGCTGAGGAGTCCCAGTCCCAGGCTCAAGAGGATGCCGAGCTCACTGGCGTCGTACAGCCTCTGTCCTCCTCGGACGATGAAGAACAACCTGGCACATCCGGTGCAAGTCAACATGCTGCACCAGCAGGACCACCAGCTGCAGCACCAGCAGGTCCACCAGCTGCACCCCCTGCACCCACCCCTCCAACGACTGTCACCACGAATACCATCCCTGCCGACATGGACAGAATAAGGAACAACACCAGCGCAGTGACCCTGGACCAACCTGGGGCCATGGACACCACCACCACCACCAACCCCCAAGGTGGACCAGGGTTATCTGTGCGTGCAACTGCACACACTGCACATGTCAGCAGGGGTGGTGGGAGGGGTGGGAGACAGAGGTCGCTGCTTGCAGACGTTGCTGGTGTGCATGAAGACCCACAACTGGTACGCATAGCTGATGCGTACCAGTCCAGCACCGGAGAGCTCAGCCAGGTAGTGGGGCTCCTCAGAGACATCAAACAGCAGCAGGCTGCCCATCATGCCCGCTTGGACTCCCACATGTCCCACGTGGAGTCACACATGTCACGTGTGGACTCCCACATGTCACGTGTGGACTCCCACATGACCCGCGTGGAGTCCAAGTGGGATGTACTACATGAGATGACGGCGGTGCACAGGGACATTTTACAATGCCTCCGCCAGATGAACAGCAACCAGTCCACACCTCCCTGTGTGCCAACAACATCTGGTACCGAACAAACTGCAACTGCCACAGGGAGGGAGGAGGACTCTGGCGGAGAGTCCCCTGCACCGCAGCAGCCTGCACTAGAGGGCCCCCCCCAAGAAGAGGGATCGTCCGAGGAGGGGACAGTGAGAGGCTGATGGCCAAGCGCAACTCCCAGGAAGCCTGAACCTGTTCTGGATTTTCGCCTTTGTGCACAGACTGTTCACCCTGTTGATGGCAACACTACTCCCACACATTGCATGGGGAGTACAAGTTGGAACAATGTGTCAGACAACTGTGGCCCCGATACTGGGGATCCTGTCTACCTGGACTTTCTATTCATCTAGGAACTTGGGATTGCAAGATTCATGTACAGCACAATCCATCCTATGCACTATTATCACAATAAACACACTAATACACCATACTTGCCTCTGTCGTGATTCCAACGTGGGTGCTGTTATGGGGATGATGAACTGCAAAATTACACAGTGTATGCGAACTGCAACAGCAAGGACAACACAGGCATGTGAGTACAGGCAACGTGACACATATGAGGGAGACACACCACCAGGGCTACACAACACATACACACCTAGGCCATCTGACTCATTGCCTACACTGATGTTGCCAGGGAAGACGGTGCAATGCACAGACACCACACCCATTCCCAGTTGTAGTCAAGTAGCCCACAGGTGCAGTAAGCAAATGGCAGTCAAATGTGTGACCACAGACAACGCACATCACTAAGTGAAGCACAGGTTTATTACACAGTAGCAACATGCCGTAACCACTACAGATGCAAGGTAACCCCACCTGGTAGCGGGCACACAGTCAACAACTGTAGACAGAAGGAAGTCCATGGGTGTGGCGCACATCACCTGTAGGGACACAACAGCTACCAGCCTGGATGTGCAATCACGTCGTCGGTGGACACAGTTGACCAAACGAATCTGAAAGTACCCTGTGAAGGACAGAAATGACACACAGTCAAAAGCAATGCAGTACAGGACAGAACAGCAAAACTCATGCACAATACATGTTACAAGATACCCACCCAGAACCAAGTTAGCATGTCAACACTGTTGGGGAGTACAGCCCACCTGTCACCACACATCGCAACACACATCCTGTCAAGTAGCCCATGGACACACTCCAACAGCACCAGAGCACCACCCACACATCATGCCAACTCACATCATTGACATGACACCTCAGGATACTCACATTCAGCTAAAGAAGTTGGTGATGAGCTGTGTGCGGACATCACCATCATCATCATCATCATCACTGGCATCGTGGTCCAGGCCAGGATCCTCCACAGGTGGCGGATGTTGGTCATTGTCATCCTGGATGAGAGGCAACTCCTTCCGCACTGCCAGGTTGTGGAGCATGCAGCAGACGATGATAATCTTGCACACTTTCGCAGGGGCATATGGGAGGGACCCTCCGGTCTTGTCCAGGCAGCGGAAGCGGCTCTTCAGGAGACCAAAGGTCCGCTCAATCACTCTCCTGGTCCGACCATGTGCCTCATTGTAGCGCATCTGGGCAGGTGTCACAGGGTTCCTGAGGGGTGTCAGCAACCACGGCATGTTGGGGTATCCCGAGTCACCTACGGACAGACAAGTGCACATCAGCTGACTTGGAAAAGTGGGCGGAATACTACAGATCAGATCACACACAATGGCACAAAGTCAGTACACACCGACAAGCCAGGCACGCTGGTTCTGCATCTGTGCCATCAACCTGGGGATGCGACTACTCCTCATCACAAAGGCATCGTGTGCTGAACCAGGGAAACGGGCACACACGTGTGTGATGGTCATGTCTGCAAGACACACCACCAGTGCATTGACCGAGTGGTAGTGCTTGCGGTTCCTGTAGGCCTGCTCCTGGGCCTGTGGTGGTACCAAAGCCACATGTGTCCCATCAATGGAGCCAATGACATGCGGCATCCTCCCCAGGGCATAAAAGTCACTCTTCACGTCAGTGAGTCGTCGCAGTCTAGGGAAATATATGTACCGGTTCAGGAAGAGCAACATTGCCGCCAAGAAATCGCGGAGCACACGGCTGAACATGGTCTGTGACATCCCACCAGCAGACGCCACAGTATGTTGGAAGGTACCGGTGGCAAAGAAGTGTAGGGCTGCCATCACCTTCACCTTGGGGGTCAGCGCTGTAGGATACGGCCGGCCAGGCTGCAAATGTGGGGACAACTGCACTGCCAAATCCTCAATCAGCTGCCTGGTGAAGCGGTACCGTCGGATGCTGTCCCGTTCCACCATCGTTGCCAGGTCTGGGAATGGCCGATGGACAGCAGGAGCCCTGCAGTGCAGAGGAGAAGTAAGCAAGATCGTCAGTCACCCCACATATGCGGCATTGAACACACTCAAGATCCCAACATACATCATCATGAGGCACAACTACATGAAGTGTGCAGTACCGGAACGACATGTATGGTACATACATGGCCAACATCTGTCAACACGGTCCTACAGGTGGCATCAATTTGGCCCAGGTTGGCCCATTGGATATCATGATGCTGTGTCACAGTCACCCCCCAGTGACATGTGAGGACAGATGTGCCCCAGGCACCACAGCTCAACGACAGGCACATTCCCAGGGACCCTGTAATGCCACATGGACACTGGCATCACCTGGAGTATCATGTGTACACCACAACAAAACAAACATGACCCCCACAGGTAGTGGCCACACTTGCCATGGCAGGAGAGCCATGGACGTCTGTGACACACACGCACAACATCAGAGTCCATGCACACACAACGTGGATGTGGAGACTGTCTCCCATTGTGCACATGAAATCAGAGACATTGTAAACACTACATGCACAAAGACTGTGGAGGGCCATCACTATTGTGCCACTGGGACACCCTGGCTCAAACATACCGTCCCACATGGGACTCACGGGGTATGTGACATGACATACACAAACACCACTGTGAAATGTGACCATGGCACATGCACAGATATGAACAGTTGCACATCACAGTGGTCTCGTACACGTAACACCCAGGATCCTGTCCCCATTAACACGTGCACAGCCTGGGGGTGGCTGCCCACAGGTGACACCCACAGGACAACATGTACACCAACATACACACAATAGGAAATGCAGCCTTACATGCCTTCATGATAAGGTGTGGACAGGCTGTCGTGATGTAGGTGTGCCCCTCACTCCCTGGGAGCTATCTGTGGCTGGCATATGTCCATCTGAGACAGGCATGCTGACATATGCCAGTCACATGTACAGTGATGCGTTGAACAGCAATGGACCGATCGGTGCCTCCGGCCGGCCCATTGCTTTCAATGTGTGCGGGTACGCGTTGTACCCCTGTGCGCGTTGAACAGCAATGGACCGATCGGTGCCTCCGGCCGGCCCATTGCTTTCAATGTGTGCGGGTACGCGTTGTACCCCTGTGCGCGTTGTACTGCAATGGACCGATCGGTGCCTCCGGCCGGCCCATTGCATTCAATGTGTGCGGGTACGCGTTGTACCCCTGTGCGCGTTGAACAGCAATGGACCGATCGGTGCCTCCGGCCGGCCCATTGCTTTCAATGTGTGCGGGTACGCGTTGTACCCCTGTGCGCGTTGTACTGCAATGGACCGATCGGTGCCTCCGGCCGGCCCATTGCATTCAATGTGTCGGGTACGCGTTGTACCCCTGTGCGCGTTGAACAGCAATGGACCGATCGGTGCCTCCGGCCGGCCCATTGCTTTCAATGTGTGCGGGTACGCGTTGTACCCCTGTGCGCGTTGTACTGCAATGGACCGATCGGTGCCTCCGGCCGGCCCATTGCATTCAATGTGTGCGGGCACGCGTTGTACCCCTGTGCGCGTTGAACAGCAATGGACCGATCGGTGCCTCCGGCCGGCCCATTGCTTTCAATGTGTGCGGGTACGCGTTGTACCCCTGTGCGCGTTGTACTGCAATGGACCGATCGGTGCCTCCGGCCGGCCCATTGCATTCAATGTGTGCGGGTACGCGTTGTACCCCTGTGCGCGTTGAACAGCAATGGACCGATCGGTGCCTCCGGCCGGCCCATTGCTTTCAATGTGTGCGGGTACGCGTTGTACCCCTGTGCGCGTTGTACTGCAATGGACCGATCGGTGCCTCCGGCCGGCCCATTGCATTCAATGTGTGCGGGTACGCGTTGTACCCCTGTGCGCGTTGAACAGCAATGGACCGATCGGTGCCTCCGGCCGGCCCATTGCTTTCAATGTGTGCGGGTACGCGTTGTACCCCTGTGCGCGTTGTACTGCAATGGACCGATCGGTGCCTCCGGCCGGCCCATTGCATTCAATGTGCGCGGTACGCGTTGTACCCCTGTGCGCGTTGAACAGCAATGGACCGATCGGTGCCTCCGGCCGGCCCATTGCTTTCAATGTGTGCGGGTACGCGTTGTACCCCTGTGCGCGTTGTACTGCAATGGACCGATCGGTGCCTCCGGCCGGCCCATTGCATTCAATGTGTGCGGGTACGCGTTGTACCCCTGTGCGCGTTGAACAGCAATGGACCGATCGGTGCCTCCGGCCGGCCCATTGCTTTCAATGTGTGCGGGTACGCGTTGTACCCCTGTGCGCGTTGTACTGCAATGGACCGATCGGTGCCTCCGGCCGGCCCATTGCATTCAATGTGTGCGGGTACGCGTTGTACCCCTGTGCGCGTTGAACAGCAATGGACCGATCGGTGCCTCCGGCCGGCCCATTGCTTTCAATGTGTGCGGGTACGCGTTGTACCCCTGTGCGCGTTGTACTGCAATGGACCGATCGGTGCCTCCGGCCGGCCCATTGCATTCAATGTGTGCGGGTACGCGTTGTACCCCTGTGCGCGTTGAACAGCAATGGACCGATCGGTGCCTCCGGCCGGCCCATTGCTTTCAATGTGTGCGGGTACGCGTTGTACCCCTGTGCGCGTTGTACCTCAATGGACCGATCGGTGCGCACCCATTGACAATGGGCTTGCCTGGCAACGGACGCGTTTTCGAAATTCGAACGAGTCGGTTGCTGGAAAATCAGTTGGTCACCCACAACAATGTTGCAAAATCATGTATGTCATGAAGTTGAAATTTTGAAGGATGCTGTGGGCGTGTTTTGGTGCTGCTATTCCATGGATTGGCCAGATTCAGAAGATGCAAACGACTTGGACCTATCACTTTGGACACAAGGGACAGTATCTGCCTCTCCAGCACATATATATTGCTGCATGTTCCCCTGAGAGCCCACTTGCCTGCACTACATGCTCCAGGACGACATCTGCCACTGCACTGCTGCTGTCTCTGCCCCTCTGGACCCTGCAATGGCACGTACTGTGGAGAGAGCCCCAGCCTTCAGCCTTGAAGAGAACCAGGCCCTGCTGGACAGCCTACTTCCACAGTACAGCAAGCTGTATGGGACACCAGGGGAGCAGGTGAGTGTTCTGTGCACTGCCTTTCTGAATGTGCATTTTGTCTGACTAGCAAGGCTGAGAGTCAGCACACCACTGGCTAGCAGGCTCACTGAGTAGTTGTCACCCCCCATAGTGTGTAGTGACTTGCACTGGACAGGTATGGTGCAGTGACAGTGCTTCTGAACAGGGTTTTACTCCCCATGCTATGATACCATGTAGTGACTTCTGGAAAACTGTCCATGGGCAGCCGTGCACTGCCTGGGTACACCATGTGCCCCTGTGATTGCGACATGTATATGCAACTGTGTCATGCACGGATATGTTGCATGTGTAGTAATGTCCTTATCACTTTGTCATCCTGACAGGCTTCTGCCCATCGGAAGCATGAGATCTGGAAGGACATCGTCCGGGCTGTCCGGTCCGTGGGGGTCTACAAGCGCCGGATCCGCAACTGCCAAAAGAGGTGGCAGGACCTTCGGGGCTGGACCCGGAGGATTGCACGGGTCCAGCTGAAGCTGTCGCCTCCTCGCAGGAGGGGCGGAACACGGACCCTGACCCCCACATGCTCAGGATCCTGGCGGTGGTCTTTCCAGACCTGGATGGGCAGCTGAAGGCCAGAGAGCAGCAAGGAGGGGGTGAGTCAAAGACTGCACTGTGTACTCTGTCTAACATGTTATGTGCCCTCCTCGGGCCAGGTTGAACTGCCACAGTACAGCAGTCATGTTGTCCAGGAGCCATGTCCCTCTATTGTGCACTGCCCACTCCTCATCTGATACCCAGGTGTGGCCCTTACATGCAGGGAATCCTGTCACTTAGGACTGTGTCCTTGCAGTTTGCTTGACTCAAGGTGGGAGACAGCATCTGTTTCCCTGACTCTGTGGTGGGCATCATGGGTGGGTCCATTGCTTACACAATGCCTGTATTCTGACATGTATTCAGCGTGTTACTTTGATCTGTGGTCCAATTGCTGAGCTGATCCACAACATGTGGCTGGGGTACCTGGCACACACCCATGCTGCGGGTGGGAACAATGTTTGGGCCCCAGGAGTATGTATATGACGTGTGTCACACATACTTAGCCAGCTGCCTACAGTCCAGGGCTCATCCCTCATTAATGTGGGGCTGGACAGTCATGCCTACTCCAGGCCATACAATACACTCTGTACTCCCACTCCCGTGTATCAGTGGACACATTGTGCACAGTGATTTGCCCCTCAGGTGTCTGCCTCTGTGTCAGTGTGCTGTGGATTAGTCGCCAGGACTGCTGTGGAGTTTCTTGGTAGGGGCTCAGCATGCCACTGGAGATGTGACCATAGGAGACGATACTTGTGTGACACATAGGTGTCTGATCAGCTGCCCATGCAGACTGGGGCATGTAAATGTGAAGTTCAGGTAGCTGTTCCCCATGCACAGCAGAGTGTGAGGGGCTCAGGTTCAGAGGGTAGTGTCACAGGTCTCCCATATGTCCAATAGGTATGACCTGGACAGATGAGGGTTAAGAGGATGTGTTGTGGGGGGATGTACATGTGCACTTGTGCAGCTCCAGGACTTGCATTCCCCATGACCTACTATTGTGACACAGTGCAGAGTGTTGTTGTCTGGCTGCAAAGTCATACATCACTGAGACAGTGATGTATGACTTTGCAGTCATGCCTCCGCCATGGCATGTGTCTACTGATTGGTGATCCTGCAGGGGAGTGACATGTGCTACATGCACACCATAGTGGCGCTGGCTATCAGGACATGGGTGCATCATGGTGTCTGTCGCTGGTATGCATCACATGCATTTCCTATTTGACTCTGGGCATCCCTTACATCCGTAAACCTGTACTGACTCAGTGGCAAGAGCTGTGATGTGTCCACACCGTGTCCTCTGCACTGTCCAACTACTGTGTACTTGGTGCATGTGTCAACACTGGGGTGTTGCAATCCAACAGACACCAGACAGATGGGTGCAAGGCCATGTGGGATGTGAGTGCCATGCTTGGCATCAGACTGACAATTGACTTCTCCTGTTCAATTAGTGCACTTTTAGCAATGTACAACTAATGATGCCAGGGCTTGCTCTGTGATGTGCTGTGCTCACAGTGGTGTGTGCGTTATGTGCAGGTGACTGATGTCTGTCTGTTTCCCCATTGTTTGCAGATACATCCACGGCCACGGAAGGGGACAGCTCCACGGACCAGGAGGAGCCGGAGAGCCAGACTGGGTCAGCAGCCGAGGAGTGGTCGGAGGGACCCAGTGGCACGGAGGGCGAGGGGAGCCACACCGAGGAGTCCTCAGCAGCATCCACCTCAGCTGAGGACCAGAGCAACTCGGAGGATGACTCCCTTGTGGAGGCGGGTGTCAGCAGCCACCACACCCCAGCTAGTGTTGCTGTCCCCGCCACCACCAGCACCACCACCGCCCTCCCATCGGCTCCCATTCCCCAGGTCCGTGGAGGCTCCCATGTCCGGGAGCGTGTCTCCTTTGGGCCAGGCACCGCACCCCTGCCCCTGTGTCCCCTGCTGCCCTGAGTGAGGAGTCTGTGTACCTCCTTCGCCAGCTCCATGTAGGGCAGACAGCCATGCTGAGTGTCCTCCATGCGCACACCGCGCTGTTGACTCAGCTGGTGTCGTTCATGGAGGGCATCTCATCGGGCATGTCTGACCTACAGAGGGGCAATAGGTCCATGGACTCCTCCCTGACGGCAGCAGTGTCCCTCCTCAAACGGTCCCTCACCCCTCCTGCCTCTGCTCCATCCACACTCCCCAGCACCTTACCCATCCCAGGCACACACACACTGGCACACACCAGCACACACACATCCAGCACACTGACACACACGCCAATGACAAAACGCACACGCACGCACATTCAGGGGACTGAAGCCAGACTCACAGGGGATGGGGCCCTGGAACACACACACGCATCCACATGCACTGCGCAGTCCTCAGTTCCCTCTCCCTCCAAAGCACCCTCCCTTGCCTCACCTGCAACCCCAAAGTCACAGCAGCTCTTCCTCTGTGACCTCGGCCTCTTCCCCACCGATGAAGCTGCTCCAGCATCCCGGGGGAAGAGGAAGCCCACCCACACGGAGCAGAGTGCCCCTCGCCCCCGGACACCCTCCCCCAGGCGCAGACGGACTGAGGCCCCCACCCGCAAGTCCCCCCGGAGTGCTAAGAGCAAGACCCCGCCACCGCCCTGCAGCTCAGGCACAAGGTCTCCGTCCTCCATCCCTCAGGCCCCCACTGCACAGGTGCCCCCACCACACCCTGCCCCAGGTTCCCCCACCCACAGATATACCATCCCCAAGATGCTCCGGCCTTCTCCCCCTGCCACTTGCTCTCCCAGCACCACACCCCCCGCTGCGCTTGTCTGTGCCACTGATGTGGTGAGGGTGTCCCCCCCTCTGTCCAACCCACCTTGCCTGTTCCCCATTCTCCTCCCCTGGAGGTAGGCACTGCAGTGGAGTCCACTACCGCCCTGTCTGACTTGGGCACTGCAGTGGCGGACCTGTCCACCCCATCTGCAGGGTCCACTGCAGTTGTGCCGGCACCCACGACATCTGTGTCATGCCCCCCAGTTGTGCCGGCACACACCATGTCAGACACCTCCACTGCAGTTGTCAGTGGCTCTCCAGCACCCACCACCCCTTCCCTGACTCCCCCTGGTGAGCCCTGATCCTGTCCCTGCGGTGCCTGGCCTGCCCCCCGGTTGCCCCTCCTAGTGGATTGTCCCTGGTATTGTGCAGGCATGCGTAAGGTGACATCTGCCAGTGTCACCCTGTTTGAACTTTGACAATGGACTGGCCATTGGCCTTTGCTCTTTTTTCAGGACTTCGTTTGGCCTCAACACATATGCTGAATAAAGCAACTTTCTTTTCTCTAGTGCTCATGCTTCAGATGTACATGTTGTTGGTGCAGCTAACCATGCCCTTGCTGCAGTGATGGTGATATCTGGTCTCATGATTATGAAGTGTTACTGTGCAGGAACCCATGTGGTCCAGGGGGAATGTGTCCTATCATGTGGTGTATCCATGTCATCAATAGCAGCATCTGAGGGTGTCATGTGTTCAGTATTTGGCAATGGGTTTCCTACTTACATTGGCAATTTCATATCTGTGGCTTCCACCCCTGCACATCTGTTGTGCCTGCCATCGTTGCATTTGTCTACTTCCCTGACCGTGTTGCCATCTCCAGTGGACATGCAGGTTTGGGCATCAATGGGGAGGGACTCATCCGTGTAGTCAGTGCAACATTGCTATACAAGTGTGTTGGATCTGTGCTGATGATTCCGTTGGCACATCCATGACCAGGCTGATGTGATGGGAGCCCTCATTTGGTGCTAATTGTTGATTGTGTGACCAAGTGCTCAGCTGACATGATGGGGCCCTACTGAGGCAACATATGGCACAGCTTTCCTCACACAGGAGTGGAGTCCCCTCATGGCAGTGTGTACACGTGTGACATTGCCTGCGCCCAAGGTGTGTGTTGTATGTGCATGTCTGTGTGTTCACTTCCATTCATCTGCGCATGCTGTGATCCCTAGTGTTGTACCTGTTTGTGATGCTTGCTGACTTGAGCTATGTTCCCCCAAAGTCTTCTCCCTGTGTTCTCTGTGATGTGGGTGCATGGCACATTACTGGTCATCAGGGTGTCACCCATAGGTGTGTTTGCTGTCAGGGCAGAGTTTGTGTGCTGACGCAGATGGGTCACAGTCAGGTTTCCCTTTGGCACTTGTTGTTTGCCCCTGTCATGTGATTTCCAGTTTGTGTTATCTTTCAGTGATTGTGACACGTTGTGTGTGTGACTGCTGGCACTCCTTAGGGTCCGGGCTGCAATGTTGGTTGTTGTCTATGTGTGTTCTTTGTGGGTGACCTTGGCTTCTTCATTGGTGTGTGACTGTGGCTGGGATCCCATTGGTCGGTGTGGTATTGCCGTCATGTCCATGTACAGCGTAGTGTGCAGTGTGTCAGACATTCAGGAGTCTTGTTGAGTGTCCATGTGTGATGTGTTTCTACACCTTGGTTCCCACCCACCACCCTGGAATAGTAATGGGTGCATGTGCAATGTCACCAGTGCATGTGTACTTCACTGCTGCACATTGTTGGAGGTCGAGGGGTGTGGTGTTGAGTGTGTGCAGATGAGAGTTGTTGCCCGGCTAGTCCCCTGCCTCCATGTTGGCCTTGGCTTACTGGCCATGCTGATTGATTTGTGCTTGTGTAGGTGTGATGGTAGTTAGTTGCTCAGGACACCTGACTGTGGTTCACAGTGTGAACGACATTTAGCTTTGTCATCACAGTGGTATTTTTCTTCAGCCCAGGGTCACCACATTGTGGGGGCCCTGGGGGTGGTGCTGTGGTGTGTCTGTGACTTGCTGTGTCAGTTGTTGTTCCTACGTGCCTGTGTGACATGTGTGTTTTGTGCTCCCTCTCACCTGTCAATGCCTGCTTGCCCACATAGGGGATTTGGATCCATGAGTTACCTTAGTGTGGCAGTGTATGCACATCTGTATGATTGGTATTCAGCTCTCCTCATGTGTTGTGTTGTTGCCTGGGGACAATGGCACCCCCACCCCTCACCTGCTGTGTATGATGACAGTGTTGGTCTGCCTGTTTGTGTTTGTGCATCTGCACCACTGCATTGGCATATCTTGGGTGTGCCATTGGCTGTATGTTGTTTGGTGTGTTTCCCCTGCTGTCCCTGGGACTCCTAGGTCATCGGTCAGCACAGTGATCATGGTTTGTGTGTCCCATTGCTGCCATGGTATGGTATCTGTTCACCTCACATCTGCTGTCTCCACAGGGTATCTGCATTTGTGTGCCCATTGGTGCAAATATGTGGTTCTGCATTCTGATGGTCACTTCTGTCATTGTGTCATTGATGACTGTTGACGGTCTCAGCCCCCATGGGTGTTGTTTGTCTGCACATGGCCAAAGGAATGTTTCATTTGCACTGCAGTATTTGGCTCCCCAATTTATGTTGCAATGGGACACATACACTACTTTGCCACAGATGAGTTTTTGGTTCTGTGACCAGGAATGATCCATGCAGTTTGGCAGTTGCAGCTCTTTCTTTGTCAACAATTACCTTTTGGTCACTGTGATGATGAGGGTGTAGACCCCATTGCCACAATGGTCAAAATGTGCTTCAGCTATGGACCCCACACTTGCCTTTTGGTCACTGTGATGATGGGGGTTTAGACCCCATTGCCACAATGGTCAAACTGTGCTTCAGCTATGGACCCCACACTTACCTTTTGGTCACTGTGATGATGAGGGTGTAGACCCCATTGCCACAATGGTCAAAATGTGCTTCAGCTATGGACCCCACACTTGCCTTTTGGTCACTGTGATGATGGGGGTTTAGACCCCATTGCCACAATGGTCAAAATGTGCTTCAGCTATGGACCCCACACTTGCCTTTTGGTCACTGTGATGATGGGGGTTTAGGCCCCATTGCCACAATGGTCATGGGCTGCTTGCATTGTGGGTGCCACACACATATATGTGTGGCACATGTGCTAGGGGGTCACATTGTATGTTCAATGTCATGTTCGGTGTTGTAGGCATTTGACACAGCCTGCTCACACGCTTGTCATGGTGGTGGGGGGATGTCTTAATCTTGCATTCCCTAGGTTGTGGTGTGCTTGTTGTGTCATGCATTGTCCATCCTATGAGTGGGGGTGGTAGTAGTGGTAGGCATCCAGCCCCCCTGGGTGAGGGTGGTAGTAGTGGTAGGCATCCAGCCCCCCTGGGTGAGGGTGGTAGTAGTGGTAGGCATCCAGCCCCCTGGCTAAGGGTGGTAGTAGTGGTAGGCATCCAGCCCCCTGGCTAAGGGTGGTAGTAGTGGTGGGCATCCTGCCCCCCTGGGTGAGGGTGGTAGTAGTGGTGGGCATCCTGCCCCCTGGCTAAGGGTGGTAGTAGTGGTGGGCATCCTGCCC
>CAWUFW010022677.1:0-90357 GCA_963921515.1 Calotriton arnoldi | reverse complement strand
CTCTGTCGTGAAGGTCCTCCTGTGCCATAAGAACCAGTACTGTCTGTCGTGAAGGTCCTCCTGTGCCATAAGAACCAGCACTCTCTGTCGTGAAGGTCCTCCTGTGCCATAAGAACCAGTACTCTCTGTCGTGAAGGTCCTCCTGTGCCATAAGAACCAGTACTGTCTGTCGTGAAGGTCCTCCTGTGCCATAAGTACCGGTACTGTCTGTAGTGAAGGTCCTCCTGTGCCATAAGTACCAGTACTGTCTGTCGTGAAGGTCCTCCTGTGCCATAAGTACCAGTACTGTCTGTCGTGAAGGTCCTCCTGCGCCATAAGAACCAGTACTCTCTGTCATGAAGGTCCTCCTGTGCCATAAGAACCAGTACTCTCTGTTGTGAAGGTCCTCCTGTGCCATAAGAATCAGTACTGTCTGTCGTGAAGGTCCTCCATGTGCCATAAGAACCAGTACTGTCTGTCGTCAAGGTCCTCCTGTGCCATAAGTACCAGTACTGTCTGTCGTGAAGGTCCTCCTGTGCCATAAGAACCAGTACTGTCTGTTGTGAAGGTTCTCCTGTGCCATAAGAACCAGTACTGTCTGTCATGAAGGTCCTCCTGTGCCATAAGTACCAGTACTGTCTGTCGTGAAGGTCCTCCTGTGCCATAAGAACCAGTACTGTCTGTCGTGAAGGTCCTCCTGTGCCATAAGAGCCAGTACTCTCTGTCGTGAAGGTCCTCCTGTGCCATAAGTACCAGTATTCTCTGTCGTGAAGGTCCTCCTGTGCCATAAGCACCAGTCACTCTCTGTCGTGAAGGTCCTCCTGTGCCATAAGAACCAGTACTCTCTGTCGTGAAGGTCCTCCTGTGCCATAAGTACCAGTACTGTCTGTCGTGAAGGTCCTCCTGTGCCATAAGTACCAGTACTGTCTGTCGTGAAGGTCCTCCTGTGCCATAAGTACCAGTACTGTCTGTCGTAGAAGGTCCTCCTGTGCCATAAGAACCAGTACTGTCTGTCGTGAAGGTCCTCCTGTGCCATAAGAACCAGTACTGTCTGATCGTGAAGGTCCTCCTGTGCCATAAGAACCAGTACTCTCTGTCGTGAAGGTCCTCCTGTGCCATAAGTACCAGTACTGTCTGTCGTGAAGGTCCTCCTGTGCCATAAGAACCAGTACTGTCTGTCGTGAAGGTCCTCCTGTGCCATAAGAACCAGTACTGTCTGTCGTGAAGGTCCTCCTGTGCCATAAGAACCAGTACTGTCTGTCATGAAGGTCCTCCTGTGCCATAAGTACCAGTACTCTCTGTCGTGAAGGTCCTCCTGTGCCATAAGTACCAGTACTGTCTGTCGTGAAGGTCCTCCTGTGCCAAAGGTACCAGTACTGTCTGTCATGAAGGTCCTCCTGTGCCATAAGTACCAGTACTGTCTGTCGTGAAGGTCCTCCTGTGCCATAAGTACCAGTACTGTCGGTCGTGAAGGTCCTCCTGTGCCATAAGTACCAGTACTGTCTGTTGTGAAGGTCCTCCTGTGCTGGCTGCCATGAAGGTCCTCCTGTGCCATAAGTACCAGTACTGTCTGTTGTGAAGGTCGTCCTGTGCCATAAGTACCAGTACTGTCTGTCGTGAAGGTCCTCCTGTGCCATAAGTACCAGTACTGTCTGTCATGAAGGTCCTCCTGTGCCATAAGTACCAGTACTGTCTGCCTTGAAGGTCCTCCTGTGCCATAAGTACCAGTACTCTCTGTCGTGAAGGTCCTCCTGTGCCATAAGTGCCAGTACTGTCTGTCATGAAGGTCCTCCTGTGCCATAAGTACCAGTACTCTGCCTTGAAGGTCCTCCTGTGCCATAAGTGCTTTTACTCTCTGTTGTGAAGGTCCTCTTGTGGCATAAGTACTATTACTCTCTGTCGTGAAGGGCCTCCTGTGCCATGAGAACCAGTACTCTCTGTCATGAAGGTCCTCCTGTGCCATAAGTACCAGTACTGTCTGTCGTGAAGGTCCTCCTGTGCCATAAGTACCAGTACTGTCTGTCGTGAAGGTCCTCCTGTGCCATAAGAACCAGTACTGTCTGTCGTGAAGGTCCTCCTGTGCCATAAGTACCAGTACTGTCTGTCGTGAAGGTCCTCCTGTGCCATAAGAACCAGTACTGTCTGTCGTGAAGGTCCTCCTGTGCCATAAGAACCAGTACTGTCTGTCGTGAAGGTCCTCCTGTGCCATAAGAACCAGTACTGTCTGTCGTGAAGGTCCTCCTGTGCCATAAGAACCAGTACTGTCTGTCGTGAAGGTCCTCCTGTGCCATAAGTACCAGTACTCTCTGTCGTGAAGGTCCTCCTGTGCCATAAGTACCAGTACTGTCTGTCGTGAAGGTCCTCCTGTGCCATAAGTACCAGTACTGTCTGTCGTGAAGGTCCTCCTGTGCCATAAGTACCAGTACTCTCTGTCGTGAAGGTCCTCCTGTGCCATAAGTACCAGTACTGTCTGTCGTGAAGGTCCTCCTGTGCCATAAGTACCAGTACTGTCTGTCGTGAAGGTCCTCCTGTGCCATAAGTACCAGTACTGTCTGTCGTGAAGGTCCTCCTGTGCCATAAGAACCAGTACTGTCTGTCGTGAAGGTCCTCCTGTGCCATAAGTACCAGTACTGTCTGTCGTGAAGGTCCTCCTGTGCCATAAGTACCAGTACTGTCTGTCGTGAAGGTCCTCCTGTGCCATAAGTACCAGTACTGTCTGTCGTGAAGGTCCTCCTGTGCCATAAGTACCAGTACTGTCTGTCGTGAAGGTCCTCCTGTGCCATAAGTACCAGTACTGTCTGTCGTGAAGGTCCTCCTGTGCCATAAGTACCAGTACTGTCTGTCGTGAAGGTCCTCCTGTGCCATAAGTACCAGTACTGTCTGTCATGAAGGTCCTCCTGTGCCATAAGAACCAGTACTGTCTGTCGTGAAGGTCCTCCTGTGCCATAAGTACCAGTACTGTCTGTCGTGAAGGTCCTCCTGTGCCATAAGTACCAGTACTGTCTGTCGTGAAGGTCCTCCTGTGCCATAAGTACCAGTACTGTCTGTCGTGAAGGTCCTCCTGTGCCATAAGAACCAGTACTCTCTGTCGTGAAGGTCCTCCTGTGCCATAAGTACCAGTACTGTCTGTCATGAAGGTCCTCCTGTGCCATAAGTACCAGTACTGTCTGTCGTGAAGGTCCTCCTGTGCCATAAGTACCAGTACTCTCTGTCGTGAAGGTCCTCCTGTGCCATAAGTACCAGTACTCTCTGTCGTGAAGGTCCTCCTGTGCCATAAGTACCAGTACTGTCTGTCGTGAAGGTCCTCCTGTGCCATAAGTACCAGTACTGTCTGTCGTGAAGGTCCTCCTGTGCCATAAGTACCAGTACTGTCTGTCGTGAAGGTCCTCCTGTGCCATAAGAACCAGTACTGTCTGTCGTGAAGGTCCTCCTGTGCCATAAGTACCAGTACTGTCTGTCGTGAAGGTCCTCCTGTGCCATAAGAACCAGTACTGTCTGTCGTGAAGGTCCTCCTGTGCCATAAGTACCAGTACTGTCTGTCGTGAAGGTCCTCCTGTGCCATAAGAACCAGTACTGTCTGTCGTGAAGGTCCTCCTGTGCCATAAGAACCAGTACTGTCTGTCGTGAAGGTCCTCCTGTGCCATAAGTACCAGTACTGTCTGTCGTGAAGGTCCTCCTGTGCCATAAGAACCAGTACTGTCTGTCGTGAAGGTCCTCCTGTGCCATAAGTACCAGTACTGTCTGTCGTGAAGGTCCTCCTGTGCCATAAGTACCAGTACTGTCTGTCGTGAAGGTCCTCCTGTGCCATAAGTACCAGTACTGTCTGTCGTGAAGGTCCTCCTGTGCCATAAGTACCAGTACTGTCTGTCGTGAAGGTCCTCCTGTGCCATAAGTACCAGTACTGTCTGTTGTGAAGGTCCTCCTGTGCCATAAGTACCAGTACTGTCTGTCGTGAAGGTCCTCCTGTGCCATAAGTACCAGTACTGTCTGTCGTGAAGGTCCTCCTGTGCCATAAGAACCAGTACTGTCTGTCATGAAGGTCCTCCTGTGCCATAAGTACCAGTACTCTCTGTCGTGAAGGTCCTCCTGTGCCATAAGTACCAGTACTGTCTGTCGTGAAGGTCCTCCTGTGCCATAAGTACCAGTACTCTCTGTCGTGAAGGTCCTCCTGTGCCATAAGTACCAGTACTGTCTGTTGTGAAGGTCCTCCTGTGCCATAAGTACCAGTACTCTCTGTCGTGAAGGTCCTCCTGTGCCATAAGAACCAGTACTGTCTGTCGTGAAGGTCCTCCTGTGCCATAAGTACCAGTACTGTCTGTCGTGAAGGTCCTCCTGTGCCATAAGTACCAGTACTGTCTGTCGTGAAGGTCCTCCTGTGCCATAAGAACCAGTACTGTCTGTCGTGAAGGTCCTCCTGTGCCATAAGTACCAGTACTGTCTGTCGTGAAGGTCCTCCTGTGCCATAAGAACCAGTACTGTCTGTCGTGAAGGTCCTCCTGTGCCATAAGTACCAGTACTGTCTGTCGTGAAGGTCCTCCTGTGCCATAAGTACCAGTACTGTCTGTCGTGAAGGTCCTCCTGTGCCATAAGTACCAGTACTGTCTGTCGTGAAGGTCCTCCTGTGCCATAAGTACCAGTACTGTCTGTCGTGAAGGTCCTCCTGTGCCATAAGTACCAGTACTGTCTGTCGTGAAGGTCCTCCTGTGCCATAAGTACCAGTACTGTCTGTCGTGAAGGTCCTCCTGTGCCATAAGTACCAGTACTGTCTGTCGTGAAGGTCCTCCTGTGCCATAAGTACCAGTACTGTCTGTCGTGAAGGTCCTCCTGTGCCATAAGTACCAGTACTGTCTGTCGTGAAGGTCCTCCTGTGCCATAAGTACCAGTACTGTCTGTCGTGAAGGTCCTCCTGTGCCATAAGTACCAGTACTGTCTGTCGTGAAGGTCCTCCTGTGCCATAAGTACCAGTACTGTCTGTCGTGAAGGTCCTCCTGTGCCATAAGTACCAGTACTGTCTGTCGTGAAGGTCCTCCTGTGCCATAAGAACCAGTACTGTCTGTCGTGAAGGTCCTCCTGTGCCATAAGTACCAGTACTGTCTGTCGTGAAGGTCCTCCTGTGCCATAAGTACCAGTACTCTCTGTCGTGAAGGTCCTCCTGTGCCATAAGTACCAGTACTCTCTGTCGTGAAGGTCCTCCTGTGCCATAAGTACCAGTACTGTCTGTCGTGAAGGTCCTCCTGTGCCATAAGTACCAGTACTGTCTGTCGTGAAGGTCCTCCTGTGCCATAAGTACCAGTACTGTCTGTCGTGAAGGTCCTCCTGTGCCATAAGAACCAGTACTGTCTGTCGTGAAGGTCCTCCTGTGCCATAAGTACCAGTACTGTCTGTCGTGAAGGTCCTCCTGTGCCATAAGAACCAGTACTGTCTGTCGTGAAGGTCCTCCTGTGCCATAAGTACCAGTACTGTCTGTCGTGAAGGTCCTCCTGTGCCATAAGTACCAGTACTGTCTGTCGTGAAGGTCCTCCTGTGCCATAAGTACCAGTACTGTCTGTCGTGAAGGTCCTCCTGTGCCATAAGAACCAGTACTGTCTGTCGTGAAGGTCCTCCTGTGCCATAAGTACCAGTACTGTCTGTCGTGAAGGTCCTCCTGTGCCATAAGAACCAGTACTCTCTGTCGTGAAGGTCCTCCTGTGCCATAAGTACCAGTACTGTCTGTCGTGAAGGTCCTCCTGTGCCATAAGTACCAGTACTGTCTGTCGTGAAGGTCCTCCTGTGCCATAAGTACCAGTACTGTCTGTCGTGAAGGTCCTCCTGTGCCATAAGTACCAGTACTGTCTGTCGTGAAGGTCCTCCTGTGCCATAAGTACCAGTACTGTCTGTCGTGAAGGTCCTCCTGTGCCATAAGTACCAGTACTGTCTGTCGTGAAGGTCCTCCTGTGCCATAAGTACCAGTACTGTCTGTCGTGAAGGTCCTCCTGTGCCATAAGTACCAGTACTGTCTGTCGTGAAGGTCCTCCTGTGCCATAAGTACCAGTACTGTCTGTCGTGAAGGTCCTCCTGTGCCATAAGTACCAGTACTGTCTGTCGTGAAGGTCCTCCTGTGCCATAAGTACCAGTACTGTCTGTCGTGAAGGTCCTCCTGTGCCATAAGTACCAGTACTGTCTGTCGTGAAGGTCCTCCTGTGCCATAAGTACCAGTACTGTCTGTCGTGAAGGTCCTCCTGTGCCATAAGTACCAGTACTGTCTGTCGTGAAGGTCCTCCTGTGCCATAAGTACCAGTACTGTCTGTCGTGAAGGTCCTCCTGTGCCATAAGTACCAGTACTGTCTGTCGTGAAGGTCCTCCTGTGCCATAAGTACCAGTACTGTCTGTCGTGAAGGTCCTCCTGTGCCATAAGTACCAGTACTGTCTGTCGTGAAGGTCCTCCTGTGCCATAAGTACCAGTACTGTCTGTCGTGAAGGTCCTCCTGTGCCATAAGTACCAGTACTCTCTGTCGTGAAGGTCCTCCTGTGCCATAAGAACCAGTACTCTCTGTCGTGAAGGTCCTCCTGTGCCATAAGTACCAGTACTGTCTGTCGTGAAGGTCCTCCTGTGCCATAAGAACCAGTACTGTCTGTCGTGAAGGTCCTCCTGTGCCATAAGTACCAGTACTGTCTGTTGTGAAGGTCCTCCTGTGCCATAAGTACCAGTACTCTCTGTCGTGAAGGTCCTCCTGTGCCATAAGTACCAGTACTGTCTGTCGTGAAGGTCCTCCTGTGCCATAAGTACCAGTACTGTCTGTCGTGAAGGTCCTCCTGTGCCATAAGTACCAGTACTGTCTGTCGTGAAGGTCCTCCTGTGCCATAAGAACCAGTACTGTCTGTCGTGAAGGTCCTCCTGTGCCATAAGTACCAGTACTGTCTGTCATGAAGGTCCTCCTGTGCCATAAGAACCAGTACTGTCTGTCGTGAAGGTCCTCCTGTGCCATAAGTACCAGTACTGTCTGTCGTGAAGGTCCTCCTGTGCCATAAGTACCAGTACTGTCTGTCGTGAAGGTCCTCCTGTGCCATAAGTACCAGTACTGTCTGTCGTGAAGGTCCTCCTGTGCCATAAGTACCAGTACTGTCTGTCGTGAAGGTCCTCCTGTGCCATAAGTACCAGTACTGTCTGTCGTGAAGGTCCTCCTGTGCCATAAGTACCAGTACTGTCTGTCGTGAAGGTCCTCCTGTGCCATAAGTACCAGTACTGTCTGTCGTGAAGGTCCTCCTGTGCCATAAGTACCAGTACTGTCTGTCGTGAAGGTCCTCCTGTGCCATAAGTACCAGTACTGTCTGTCGTGAAGGTCCTCCTGTGCCATAAGTACCAGTACTGTCTGTCGTGAAGGTCCTCCTGTGCCATAAGTACCAGTACTGTCTGTCGTGAAGGTCCTCCTGTGCCATAAGTACCAGTACTGTCTGTCGTGAAGGTCCTCCTGTGCCATAAGTACCAGTACTGTCTGTCGTGAAGGTCCTCCTGTGCCATAAGTACCAGTACTGTCTGTCGTGAAGGTCCTCCTGTGCCATAAGTACCAGTACTGTCTGTCGTGAAGGTCCTCCTGTGCCATAAGAACCAGTACTGTCTGTCGTGAAGGTCCTCCTGTGCCATAAGTACCAGTACTGTCTGTCGTGAAGGTCCTCCTGTGCCATAAGTACCAGTACTGTCTGTCGTGAAGGTCCTCCTGTGCCATAAGAACCAGTACTCTCTGTCGTGAAGGTCCTCCTGTGCCATAAGTACCAGTACTGTCTGTCGTGAAGGTCCTCCTGTGCCATAAGTACCAGTACTGTCTGTCGTGAAGGTCCTCCTGTGCCATAAGTACCAGTACTGTCTGTCGTGAAGGTCCTCCTGTGCCATAAGTACCAGTACTGTCTGTCGTGAAGGTCCTCCTGTGCCATAAGAACCAGTACTGTCTGTCGTGAAGGTCCTCCTGTGCCATAAGAACCAGTACTGTCTGTCGTGAAGGTCCTCCTGTGCCATAAGAACCAGTACTGTCTGTCGTGAAGGTCCTCCTGTGCCATAAGTACCAGTACTGTCTGTCGTGAAGGTCCTCCTGTGCCATAAGTACCAGTACTGTCTGTCGTGAAGGTCCTCCTGTGCCATAAGTACCAGTACTGTCTGTCGTGAAGGTCCTCCTGTGCCATAAGTACCAGTACTGTCTGTCGTGAAGGTCCTCCTGTGCCATAAGTACCAGTACTGTCTGTCGTGAAGGTCCTCCTGTGCCATAAGTACCAGTACTGTCTGTCGTGAAGGTCCTCCTGTGCCATAAGTACCAGTACTGTCTGTCGTGAAGGTCCTCCTGTGCCATAAGTACCAGTACTGTCTGTCGTGAAGGTCCTCCTGTGCCATAAGTACCAGTACTGTCTGTCGTGAAGGTCCTCCTGTGCCATAAGTACCAGTACTGTCTGTCATGAAGGTCCTCCTGTGCCATAAGTACCAGTACTGTCTGTCGTGAAGGTCCTCCTGTGCCATAAGTACCAGTACTGTCTGTCGTGAAGGTCCTCCTGTGCCATAAGTACCAGTACTGTCTGTCGTGAAGGTCCTCCTGTGCCATAAGTACCAGTACTGTCTGTCGTGAAGGTCCTCCTGTGCCATAAGTACCAGTACTCTCTGTCGTGAAGGTCCTCCTGTGCCATAAGAACCAGTACTCTCTGTCGTGAAGGTCCTCCTGTGCCATAAGTACCAGTACTGTCTGTCGTGAAGGTCCTCCTGTGCCATAAGTACCAGTACTGTCTGTCGTGAAGGTCCTCCTGTGCCATAAGTACCAGTACTGTCTGTCGTGAAGGTCCTCCTGTGCCATAAGTACCAGTACTGTCTGTCGTGAAGGTCCTCCTGTGCCATAAGTACCAGTACTGTCTGTCGTGAAGGTCCTCCTGTGCCATAAGTACCAGTACTCTCTGTCGTGAAGGTCCTCCTGTGCCATAAGTACCAGTACTGTCTGTCGTGAAGGTCCTCCTGTGCCATAAGAACCAGTACTCTCTGTCGTGAAGGTCCTCCTGTGCCATAAGAACCAGTACTGTCTGTCGTGAAGGTCCTCCTGTGCCATAAGTACCAGTACTGTCTGTCGTGAAGGTCCTCCTGTGCCATAAGAACCAGTACTGTCTGTCGTGAAGGTCCTCCTGTGCCATAAGTACCAGTACTGTCTGTCGTGAAGGTCCTCCTGTGCCATAAGAACCAGTACTGTCTGTCGTGAAGGTCCTCCTGTGCCATAAGTACCAGTACTGTCTGTCGTGAAGGTCCTCCTGTGCCATAAGAACCAGTACTGTCTGTCGTGAAGGTCCTCCTGTGCCATAAGAACCAGTACTGTCTGTCGTGAAGGTCCTCCTGTGCCATAAGAACCAGTACTGTCTGTCGTGAAGGTCCTCCTGTGCCATAAGTACCAGTACTGTCTGTCGTGAAGGTCCTCCTGTGCCATAAGTACCAGTACTGTCTGTCGTGAAGGTCCTCCTGTGCCATAAGTACCAGTACTGTCTGTCGTGAAGGTCCTCCTGTGCCATAAGTACCAGTACTGTCTGTCGTGAAGGTCCTCCTGTGCCATAAGTACCAGTACTCTCTGTCGTGAAGGTCCTCCTGTGCCATAAGTACCAGTACTGTCTGTCGTGAAGGTCCTCCTGTGCCATAAGTACCAGTACTGTCTGTCGTGAAGGTCCTCCTGTGCCATAAGTACCAGTACTGTCTGTCGTGAAGGTCCTCCTGTGCCATAAGTACCAGTACTGTCTGTCGTGAAGGTCCTCCTGTGCCATAAGTACCAGTACTGTCTGTCGTGAAGGTCCTCCTGTGCCATAAGAACCAGTACTGTCTGTCATGAAGGTCCTCCTGTGCCATAAGAACCAGTACTGTCTGTCGTGAAGGTCCTCCTGTGCCATAAGTACCAGTACTGTCTGTCGTGAAGGTCCTCCTGTGCCATAAGTACCAGTACTCTCTGTCGTGAAGGTCCTCCTGTGCCATAAGTACCAGTACTGTCTGTCGTGAAGGTCCTCCTGTGCCATAAGTACCAGTACTCTCTGTCGTGAAGGTCCTCCTGTGCCATAAGTACCAGTACTGTCTGTCGTGAAGGTCCTCCTGTGCCATAAGTACCAGTACTGTCTGTCGTGAAGGTCCTCCTGTGCCATAAGTACCAGTACTGTCTGTTGTGAAGGTCCTCCTGTGCCATAAGTACCAGTACTGTCTGTCGTGAAGGTCCTCCTGTGCCATAAGTACCAGTACTCTCTGTCGTGAAGGTCCTCCTGTGCCATAAGAACCAGTACTGTCTGTCGTGAAGGTCCTCCTGTGCCATAAGTACCAGTACTGTCTGTCGTGAAGGTCCTCCTGTGCCATAAGTACCAGTACTGTCTGTCGTGAAGGTCCTCCTGTGCCATAAGTACCAGTACTGTCTGTCGTGAAGGTCCTCCTGTGCCATAAGTACCAGTACTGTCTGTCGTGAAGGTCCTCCTGTGCCATAAGTACCAGTACTGTCTGTCGTGAAGGTCCTCCTGTGCCATAAGTACCAGTACTGTCTGTCGTGAAGGTCCTCCTGTGCCATAAGTACCAGTACTGTCTGTCGTGAAGGTCCTCCTGTGCCATAAGAACCAGTACTGTCTGTCGTGAAGGTCCTCCTGTGCCATAAGTACCAGTACTGTCTGTCGTGAAGGTCCTCCTGTGCCATAAGTACCAGTACTGTCTGTCGTGAAGGTCCTCCTGTGCCATAAGTACCAGTACTGTCTGTCGTGAAGGTCCTCCTGTGCCATAAGTACCAGTACTGTCTGTTGTGAAGGTCCTCCTGTGCCATAAGAACCAGTACTGTCTGTCGTGAAGGTCCTCCTGTGCCATAAGTACCAGTACTGTCTGTCGTGAAGGTCCTCCTGTGCCATAAGTACCAGTACTGTCTGTCGTGAAGGTCCTCCTGTGCCATAAGAACCAGTACTGTCTGTCGTGAAGGTCCTCCTGTGCCATAAGTACCAGTACTGTCTGTCGTGAAGGTCCTCCTGTGCCATAAGTACCTGTACTCTCTGTCGTGAAGGTCCTCCTGTGCCATAAGTACCAGTACTCTCTGTCGTGAAGGTCCTCCTGTGCCATAAGTACCAGTACTGTCTGTCGTGAAGGTCCTCCTGTGCCATAAGTACCAGTACTGTCTGTCGTGAAGGTCCTCCTGTGCCATAAGTACCAGTACTGTCTGTCGTGAAGGTCCTCCTGTGCCATAAGTACCAGTACTGTCTGTCGTGAAGGTCCTCCTGTGCCATAAGTACCAGTACTGTCTGTCGTGAAGGTCCTCCTGTGCCATAAGTACCAGTACTGTCTGTCATGAAGGTCCTCCTGTGCCATAAGTACCAGTACTGTCTGTCGTGAAGGTCCTCCTGTGCCATAAGTACCAGTACTGTCTGTCGTGAAGGTCCTCCTGTGCCATAAGTACCAGTACTGTCTGTCGTGAAGGTCCTCCTGTGCCATAAGTACCAGTACTGTCTGTCGTGAAGGTCCTCCTGTGCCATAAGTACCAGTACTGTCTGTCGTGAAGGTCCTCCTGTGCCATAAGTACCAGTACTGTCTGTCGTGAAGGTCCTCCTGTGCCATAAGAACCAGTACTGTCTGTCGTGAAGGTCCTCCTGTGCCATAAGTACCAGTACTCTCTGTCGTGAAGGTCCTCCTGTGCCATAAGTACCAGTACTGTCTGTCGTGAAGGTCCTCCTGTGCCATAAGTACCAGTACTGTCTGTCGTGAAGGTCCTCCTGTGCCATAAGTACCAGTACTGTCTGTCGTGAAGGTCCTCCTGTGCCATAAGTACCAGTACTGTCTGTCGTGAAGGTCCTCCTGTGCCATAAGTACCAGTACTGTCTGTCGTGAAGGTCCTCCTGTGCCATAAGTACCAGTACTGTCTGTCGTGAAGGTCCTCCTGTGCCATAAGTACCAGTACTGTCTGTCGTGAAGGTCCTCCTGTGCCATAAGAACCAGTACTGTCTGTCGTGAAGGTCCTCCTGTGCCATAAGTACCAGTACTGTCTGTCGTGAAGGTCCTCCTGTGCCATAAGTACCAGTACTGTCTGTTGTGAAGGTCCTCCTGTGCCATAAGTACCAGTACTGTCTGTTGTGAAGGTCCTCCTGTGCCATAAGTACTTTTACTCTCTGTCGTGAAGGTCCTCTTGTGGCATAAGTACTATTACTCTCTGTCGTGAAGGTCCTCCTGTGCCATAAGAACCAGAACTGTCTACCGTGAAGGTCCTCCTGTGCCATAAGTACCAGTACTGTCTGTCGTGAAGGTCCTCCTGTGCCATAAGTACCAGTACTGTCTGTCGTGAAGGTCCTCCTGTGCCATAAGTACCAGTACTGTCTGTTGTGAAGGTCCTCCTGTGCCATAAGTACCAGTACTCTCTGTCGTGAAGGTCCTCCTGTGCCATAAGTACCAGTACTGTCTGTCGTGAAGGTCCTCCTGTGCCATAAGTACCAGTACTGTCTGTCGTGAAGGTCCTCCTGTGCCATAAGTACCAGTACTGTCTGTCGTGAAGGTCCTCCTGTGCCATAAGTACCAGTACTGTCTGTCGTGAAGGTCCTCCTGTGCCATAAGAACCAGTACTGTCTGTCGTGAAGGTCCTCCTGTGCCATAAGAACCAGTACTGTCTGTCGTGAAGGTCCTCCTGTGCCATAAGAACCAGTACTGTCTGTCGTGAAGGTCCTCCTGTGCCATAAGTACCAGTACTGTCTGTCGTGAAGGTCCTCCTGTGCCATAAGTACCAGTACTGTCTGTCGTGAAGGTCCTCCTGTGCCATAAGTACCAGTACTGTCTGTCGTGAAGGTCCTCCTGTGCCATAAGTACCAGTACTGTCTGTCGTGAAGGTCCTCCTGTGCCATAAGTACCAGTACTGTCTGTCGTGAAGGTCCTCCTGTGCCATAAGTACCAGTACTGTCTGTCGTGAAGGTCCTCCTGTGCCATAAGTACCAGTACTGTCTGTCGTGAAGGTCCTCCTGTGCCATAAGTACCAGTACTGTCTGTCGTGAAGGTCCTCCTGTGCCATAAGTACCAGTACTGTCTGTCGTGAAGGTCCTCCTGTGCCATAAGTACCAGTACTGTCTGTCGTGAAGGTCCTCCTGTGCCATAAGTACCAGTACTGTCTGTCGTGAAGGTCCTCCTGTGCCATAAGTACCAGTACTCTCTGTCGTGAAGGTCCTCCTGTGCCATAAGAACCAGTACTGTCTGTCGTGAAGGTCCTCCTGTGCCATAAGTACCAGTACTGTCTGTCGTGAAGGTCCTCCTGTGCCATAAGAACCAGTACTGTCTGTTGTGAAGGTCCTCCTGTGCCATAAGTACCAGTACTGTCTGTCGTGAAGGTCCTCCTGTGCCATAAGAACCAGTACTGTCTGTCGTGAAGGTCCTCCTGTGCCATAAGTACCAGTACTGTCTGTCGTGAAGGTCCTCCTGTGCCATAAGTACCAGTACTGTCTGTCGTGAAGGTCCTCCTGTGCCATAAGTACCAGTACTGTCTGTCGTGAAGGTCCTCCTGTGCCATAAGAACCAGTACTGTCTGTCGTGAAGGTCCTCCTGTGCCATAAGAACCAGTACTGTCTGTCGTGAAGGTCCTCCTGTGCCATAAGAACCAGTACTGTCTGTCGTGAAGGTCCTCCTGTGCCATAAGTACCAGTACTCTCTGTCGTGAAGGTCCTCCTGTGCCATAAGAACCAGTACTGTCTGTCGTGAAGGTCCTCCTGTGCCATAAGTACCAGTACTGTCTGTCGTGAAGGTCCTCCTGTGCCATAAGTACCAGTACTGTCTGTCGTGAAGGTCCTCCTGTGCCATAAGTACCAGTACTGTCTGTCGTGAAGGTCCTCCTGTGCCATAAGTACCAGTACTGTCTGTCGTGAAGGTCCTCCTGTGCCATAAGTACCAGTACTGTCTGTCGTGAAGGTCCTCCTGTGCCATAAGTACCAGTACTGTCTGTCGTGAAGGTCCTCCTGTGCCATAAGTACCAGTACTGTCTGTCGTGAAGGTCCTCCTGTGCCATAAGTACCAGTACTGTCTGTCATGAAGGTCCTCCTGTGCCATAAGTACCAGTACTGTCTGTCGTGAAGGTCCTCCTGTGCCATAAGTACCAGTACTGTCTGTCGTGAAGGTCCTCCTGTGCCATAAGTACCAGTACTGTCTGTCGTGAAGGTCCTCCTGTGCCATAAGTACCAGTACTGTCTGTTGTGAAGGTCCTCCTGTGCCATAAGTACCAGTACTGTCTGTCGTGAAGGTCCTCCTGTGCCATAAGTACCAGTACTGTCTGTCGTGAAGGTCCTCCTGTGCCATAAGTACCAGTACTGTCTGTCGTGAAGGTCCTCCTGTGCCATAAGTACCAGTACTGTCTGTCGTGAAGGTCCTCCTGTGCCATAAGAACCAGTACTGTCTGTCGTGAAGGTCCTCCTGTGCCATAAGTACCAGTACTGTCTGTCGTGAAGGTCCTCCTGTGCCATAAGAACCAGTACTGTCTGTCGTGAAGGTCCTCCTGTGCCATAAGAACCAGTACTGTCTGTCGTGAAGGTCCTCCTGTGCCATAAGAACCAGTACTCTCTGTCGTGAAGGTCCTCCTGTGCCATAAGTACCAGTACTGTCTGTCGTGAAGGTCCTCCTGTGCCATAAGTACCAGTACTCTCTGTCGTGAAGGTCCTCCTGTGCCATAAGTACCAGTACTGTCTGTCGTGAAGGTCCTCCTGTGCCATAAGTACCAGTACTGTCTGTCGTGAAGGTCCTCCTGTGCCATAAGTACCAGTACTGTCTGTCGTGAAGGTCCTCCTGTGCCATAAGTACCAGTACTGTCTGTCGTGAAGGTCCTCCTGTGCCATAAGTACCAGTACTGTCTGTCGTGAAGGTCCTCCTGTGCCATAAGTACCAGTACTGTCTGTCGTGAAGGTCCTCCTGTGCCATAAGAACCAGTACTCTCTGTCGTGAAGGTCCTCCTGTGCCATAAGAACCAGTACTGTCTGTTGTGAAGGTCCTCCTGTGCCATAAGTACCAGTACTGTCTGTCGTGAAGGTCCTCCTGTGCCATAAGTACCAGTACTGTCTGTCATGAAGGTCCTCCTGTGCCATAAGTACCAGTACTGTCTGTCGTGAAGGTCCTCCTGTGCCATAAGAACCAGTACTCTCTGTCGTGAAGGTCCTCCTGTGCCATAAGTACCAGTACTGTCTGTCGTGAAGGTCCTCCTGTGCCATAAGTACCAGTACTGTCTGTCGTGAAGGTCCTCCTGTGCCATAAGTACCAGTACTGTCTGTCGTGAAGGTCCTCCTGTGCCATAAGTACCAGTACTGTCTGTCATGAAGGTCCTCCTGTGCCATAAGTACCAGTACTGTCTGTCGTGAAGGTCCTCCTGTGCCATAAGAACCAGTACTGTCTGTCGTGAAGGTCCTCCTGTGCCATAAGTACCAGTACTGTCTGTCGTGAAGGTCCTCCTGTGCCATAAGAACCAGTACTGTCTGTCGTGAAGGTCCTCCTGTGCCATAAGTACCAGTACTGTCTGTCGTGAAGGTCCTCCTGTGCCATAAGTACCAGTACTCTCTGTCGTGAAGGTCCTCCTGTGCCATAAGTACCAGTACTCTCTGTCGTGAAGGTCCTCCTGTGCCATAAGTACCAGTACTCTCTGTCGTGAAGGTCCTCCTGTGCCATAAGTACCAGTACTGTCTGTCGTGAAGGTCCTCCTGTGCCATAAGAACCAGTACTGTCTGTCGTGAAGGTCCTCCTGTGCCATAAGTACCAGTACTGTCTGTCGTGAAGGTCCTCCTGTGCCATAAGAACCAGTACTGTCTGTCGTGAAGGTCCTCCTGTGCCATAAGTACCAGTACTGTCTGTCGTGAAGGTCCTCCTGTGCCATAAGTACCAGTACTGTCTGTCGTGAAGGTCCTCCTGTGCCATAAGTACCAGTACTGTCTGTCGTGAAGGTCCTCCTGTGCCATAAGAACCAGTACTGTCTGTCATGAAGGTCCTCCTGTGCCATAAGTACCAGTACTCTCTGTTGTGAAGGTCCTCCTGTGCCATAAGAACCAGTACTGTCTGTCGTGAAGGTCCTCCTGTGCCATAAGAACCAGTACTGTCTGTCGTGAAGGTCCTCCTGTGCCATAAGTACCAGTACTGTCTGTTGTGAAGGTCCTCCTGTGCCATAAGTACCAGTACTGTCTGTCGTGAAGGTCCTCCTGTGCCATAAGTACCAGTACTGTCTGTCGTGAAGGTCCTCCTGTGCCATAAGTACCAGTACTGTCTGTCGTGAAGGTCCTCCTGTGCCATAAGTACCAGTACTGTCTGTCGTGAAGGTCCTCCTGTGCCATAAGAACCAGTACTGTCTGTCGTGAAGGTCCTCCTGTGCCATAAGTACCAGTACTGTCTGTCGTGAAGGTCCTCCTGTGCCATAAGTACCAGTACTGTCTGTCGTGAAGGTCCTCCTGTGCCATAAGAACCAGTACTGTCTGTCGTGAAGGTCCTCCTGTGCCATAAGAACCAGTACTGTCTGTCGTGAAGGTCCTCCTGTGCCATAAGTACCAGTACTGTCTGTCGTGAAGGTCCTCCTGTGCCATAAGTACCAGTACTGTCTGTCGTGAAGGTCCTCCTGTGCCATAAGAACCAGTACTGTCTGTCGTGAAGGTCCTCCTGTGCCATAAGAACCAGTACTGTCTGTCGTGAAGGTCCTCCTGTGCCATAAGTACCAGTACTGTCTGTCGTGAAGGTCCTCCTGTGCCATAAGTACCAGTACTGTCTGTCGTGAAGGTCCTCCTGTGCCATAAGTACCAGTACTGTCTGTCGTGAAGGTCCTCCTGTGCCATAAGTACCAGTACTCTCTGTCGTGAAGGTCCTCCTGTGCCATAAGTACCAGTACTGTCTGTCGTGAAGGTCCTCCTGTGCCATAAGAACCAGTACTGTCTGTCGTGAAGGTCCTCCTGTGCCATAAGTACCAGTACTGTCTGTCGTGAAGGTCCTCCTGTGCCATAAGAACCAGTACTCTCTGTCGTGAAGGTCCTCCTGTGCCATAAGAACCAGTACTCTCTGTCGTGAAGGTCCTCCTGTGCCATAAGTACCAGTACTCTCTGTCGTGAAGGTCCTCCTGTGCCATAAGAACCAGTACTGTCTGTCGTGAAGGTCCTCCTGTGCCATAAGTACCAGTACTGTCTGTCGTGAAGGTCCTCCTGTGCCATAAGTACCAGTACTGTCTGTCGTGAAGGTCCTCCTGTGCCATAAGAACCAGTACTGTCTGTCGTGAAGGTCCTCCTGTGCCATAAGAACCAGTACTCTCTGTCGTGAAGGTCCTCCTGTGCCATAAGAACCAGTACTCTCTGTCGTGAAGGTCCTCCTGTGCCATAAGTACCAGTACTCTCTGTCGTGAAGGTCCTCCTGTGCCATAAGAACCAGTACTGTCTGTCGTGAAGGTCCTCCTGTGCCATAAGTACCAGTACTGTCTGTCGTGAAGGTCCTCCTGTGCCATAAGTAACCAGTACTGTCTGTCGTGAAGGTCCTCCTGTGCCATAAGAACCAGTACTGTCTGTCGTGAAGGTCCTCCTGTGCCATAAGTACCAGTACTGTCTGTCGTGAAGGTCCTCCTGTGCCATAAGAACCAGTACTGTCTGTCGTGAAGGTCCTCCTGTGCCATAAGAACCAGTACTGTCTGTTGTGAAGGTCCTCCTGTGCCATAAGAACCAGTACTGTCTGTCGTGAAGGTCCTCCTGTGCCATAAGAACCAGTACTGTCTGTCGTGAAGGTCCTCCTGTGCCATAAGTACCAGTACTGTCTGTCGTGAAGGTCCTCCTGTGCCATAAGAACCAGTACTCTCTGTCGTGAAGGTCCTCCTGTGCCATAAGTACCAGTACTGTCTGTCGTGAAGGTCCTCCTGTGCCATAAGTACCAGTACTCTCTGTCGTGAAGGTCCTCCTGTGCCATAAGTACCAGTACTGTCTGTCGTGAAGGTCCTCCTGTGCCATAAGAACCAGTACTGTCTGTCGTGAAGGTCCTCCTGTGCCATAAGTACCAGTACTGTCTGTTGTGAAGGTCCTCCTGTGCCATAAGAACCAGTACTGTCTGTCGTGAAGGTCCTCCTGTGCCATAAGTACCAGTACTGTCTGTCATGAAGGTCCTCCTGTGCCATAAGAACCAGTACTGTCTGTCGTGAAGGTCCTCCTGTGCCATAAGTACCAGTACTGTCTGTCGTGAAGGTCCTCCTGTGCCATAAGTACCAGTACTCTCTGTCGTGAAGGTCCTCCTGTGCCATAAGAGCCAGTACTCTCTGTCGTGAAGGTCCTCCTGTGCCATAAGTACCAGTACTCTCTGTCGTGAAGGTCCTCCTGTGCCATAAGAACCAGTACTCTCTGTCGTGAAGGTCCTCCTGTGCCATAAGAACCAGTACTCTCTGTCGTGAAGGTCCTCCTGTGCCATAAGAACCAGTACTGTCTGTTGTGAAGGTCCTCCTGTGCCATAAGAACCAGTACTGTCTGTCGTGAAGGTCCTCCTGTGCCATAAGTACCAGTACTGTCTGTCGTGAAGGTCCTCCTGTGCCATAAGAACCAGTACTGTCTGTCGTGAAGGTCCTCCTGTGCCATAAGAACCAGTACTCTCTGTCGTGAAGGTCCTCCTGTGCCATAAGTACCAGTACTGTCTGTCGTGAAGGTCCTCCTGTGCCATAAGAACCAGTACTCTCTGTCGTGAAGGTCCTCCTGTGCCATAAGAACCAGTACTGTCTGTCGTGAAGGTCCTCCTGTGCCATAAGTACCAGTACTGTCTGTCGTGAAGGTCCTCCTGTGCCATAAGAACCAGTACTGTCTGTCGTGAAGGTCCTCCTGTGCCATAAGTACCAGTACTGTCTGTCGTGAAGGTCCTCCTGTGCCATAAGTACCAGTACTGTCTGTCGTGAAGGTCCTCCTGTGCCATAAGTACCAGTACTGTCTGTCGTGAAGGTCCTCCTGTGCCATAAGAACCAGTACTGTCTGTTGTGAAGGTCCTCCTGTGCCATAAGAACCAGTACTGTCTGTCGTGAAGGTCCTCCTGTGCCATAAGTACCAGTACTGTCTGTCGTGAAGGTCCTCCTGTGCCATAAGAACCAGTACTGTCTGTCATGAAGGTCCTCCTGTGCCATAAGAACCAGTACTGTCTGTTGTGAAGGTCCTCCTGTGCCATAAGTACCAGTACTGTCTGTCGTGAAGGTCCTCCTGTGCCATAAGTACTTTTACTCTCTGTCGTGAAGGTCCTCTTGTGGCATAAGCACTATTACTCTCTGTCGTGAAGGTCCTCCTGTGCCTTGAGAACCAGTACTCTCTGTTGTGAAGGTCCTCCTGTGCCATAAGTACCAGTACTCTCTGTCGTGAAGGTCCTCCTGTGCCATAAGTACCAGTACTGTCTGTCGTGAAGGTCCTCCTGTGCCATAAGTACCAGTACTCTCTGTTGTGAAGGTCCTCCTGTGCCATTAGTACCAGTACTCTCTGTTGTGAAGGTCCTCCTGTGCCATAAGTACCAGTACTGTCTGTCATGAAGGTCCTCCTGTGCCATAAGTACCAGTACTGTCTGTTGTGAAGGTCCTCCTGTGCCATAAGTACCAGTACTGTCTGTTGTGAAGGTCCTCCTGTGCCATAAGTACCAGTACTGTCTGTTGTGAAGGTCCTCCTGTGCCATAAGTACCAGTACTGTCTGTCGTGAAGGTCCTCCTGTGCCATAAGTACCAGTACTGTCTGTCGTGAAGGTCCTCCTGTGCCATAAGTACCAGTACTGTCTGTCGTGAAGGTCCTCCTGTGCCATAAGAACCAGTACTCTCTGTCATGAAGGTCCTCCTGTGCCATAAGAACCAGTACTCTCTGTCGTGAAGGTCCTCCTGTGCCATAAGAACCAGTACTGTCTGTCGTGAAGGTCCTCCTGTGCCATAAGAACCAGTACTGTCTGTCGTGAAGGTCCTCCTGTGCCATAAGTACCAGTACTGTCTGTCGTGAAGGTCCTCCTGTGCCATAAGAACCAGTACTGTCTGTCGTGAAGGTCCTCCTGTGCCATAAGTACCAGTACTGTCTGTCGTGAAGGTCCTCCTGTGCCATAAGAACCAGTACTGTCTGTCGTGAAGGTCCTCCTGTGCCATAAGTACCAGTACTGTCTGTCGTGAAGGTCCTCCTGTGCCATAAGAACCAGTACTGTCTGTCGTGAAGGTCCTCCTGTGCCATAAGTACCAGTACTGTCTGTCGTGAAGGTCCTCCTGTGCCATAAGTACCAGTACTGTCTGTTGTGAAGGTCCTCCTGTGCCATAAGTACCAGTGCTGTCTGTTGTGAAGGTCCTCCTGTGCCATAAGTACTTTTACTCTCTGTCGTGAAGTTCCTCTTGTGGCATAAGCGCTATTACTCTCTGTCGTGAAGGTCCTCCTGTGCCTTGAGAACCAGTACTCTCTGTCGTGAAGGTCCTCCTGTGCCATAAGTACCAGTACTCTCTGTTGTGAAGGTCCTCCTGTGCCATAAGTACCAGTACTGTCTGTCATGAAGGTCCTCCTGTGCCATAAGTACCAGTACTCTCTGTTGTGAAGGTCCTCCTGTGCCATAAGTACCAGTACTCTCTGTTGTGAAGGTCCTCCTGTGCCATAAGTACCAGTACTGTCTGTCATGAAGGTCCTCCTGTGCCATAAGTACCAGTACTGTCTGTCATGAAGGTCCTCCTGTGCCATAAGTACCAGTACTGTCTGTCGTGAAGGTCCTCCTGTGCCATAAGAACCAGTACTGTCTGTCGTGAAGGTCCTCCTGTGCCATAAGTACCAGTACTGTCTGTTGTGAAGGTCCTCCTGTGCCATAAGTACCAGTACTGTCTGTTGTGAAGGTCCTCCTGTGCCATAAGTACTTTTACTCTCTGTCGTGAAGGTCCTCTTGTGGCATAAGCACTATTACTCTCTGTCGTGAAGGTCCTCCTGTGCCTAGAGAACCAGTACTCTCTGTCGTGATGGTCCTCCTGTGCCATAAGTACCAGTACTGTCTGTCATGAAGGTCCTCCTGTGCCATAAGTACCAGTACTGTCTGTCATGAAGGTCCTCCTGTGCCATAAGTACCAGTACTGTCTGTTGTGAAGGTCCTCCTGTGCCATAAGTACTTTTACTCTCTGTCGTGAAGGTCCTCTTGTGGCATAAGCACTATTACTCTCTGTCGTGAAGGTCCTCCTGTGCCTTGAGAACCAGTACTCTCTGTCGTGAAGGTCCTCCTGTGCCATAAGTACCAGTACTCTCTGTTGTTAAGGCCCTCCTATGCCCTAAGTTCCAGTACTCTCTGCCCTGAAAGTGAAGATCTTTATTCAAGAAGGGAACACTTAGAAGTTGCGGTACTGGGAGGCAGTGAGTACTGGCTCGCTTACAGCACAGGGATGGAGATCGTCATTGCTGAGGGAGTCCAAGTAGGAGTGTAGGAGAGTAGGATCTGCCTCTTATGTTGCCCCCACTTTTTTTCTGATGTTTACACTGGTTTCTGGCTATAGTCAGGCTGGGACCCTGCTAATCAGGGCCCCAGCCTCTCTGTTCTCTCTAAACGATTTGGAGTGCACTCTAGGTGCACTAGTGATTGGATACTGTGGTACCTTATGAGTCCCTAGTAAATGGAACCCTAGGTACCAAGGGCATAGGTACTCCACAGGCCTACCAGGGGCTGCAGCATGTATTATGCCACCCCTGGGAAGCAGACTAAATCTGACACCACAGGCCTGCTACTGCAGCCTGAGTGAGGAAGTGCTAGCACCCCTCACTGAGATATAGGTTCCCTATATCTCTCCTGCACACACATATAACCCTATCAGTCACCCCTAAGGCAGGCCCTATCAATCCTGAGGGCAGGGTGCTTGGCTTCTATGTGAGCGGGTGCCTCTGCCTGAGCAAGGCCCCTCTGCAGCTCTCAGAGTCCATTCTCTGGTGCTGTTTGTGGATGCGGTTAAACCATATACTTTTAAGTGCATTATATCCTCGTGGTAAAATGCTAACTTTGGAATGGCTAAATGGAAACATGTCATGTTTGGTGTCAAACACCTTGGAATACTACCCCCCCCCCCCGCCAGTCCTGGTGGCGGGGGTAGCATTCCACCCTTCTAGAGGGATAGACATGTACCTAATGTGGAAACGCGGTAGAATCCGACAGAGCCCTGGCATCACAAAATGGATGCCACCAGTCACAGACACTGCGGCTGCCCTCCTGCTGATGACCAACACTCGCAGTGGAGGGAGCCCAACAATAGATATCCTGTCCCAAGGGGGTGTGACCACCTCCCAGACAGGGTTTAGTGTATTGGGGCTGGGTGGGTGCACTCTTAGAGTGCTTTGAAGTCCTGCACTGGGGGAGCAGAAGGCTCCTCTGTGCATATGCCAGTTCAAACCGGCTCAGGGGCTACCTGTCCCTGCTCTGGCGCGAAACTGGACAAAGGGAAGTGGGTGTAGCCACCCACTCCCTGACCCTCCCATAGGTAGGGTCATAGAGCTAGTCCCTCCCCTCCTTTAGTATAAGAGGGGGAACCTGTGCATTGCACCTAGATTTCCCTGGACGACGCTCTACAAGAAGAATCCCGGACCTTCGACGTTCCACTACCTTTGGAAGACTGAAGAATCTCCCTTGGAGTCAAGGAGTGACTCCCTGCTTGGCAGGCACCAAAAACTACAAACGACGGTCGCAAACTACGCCGCTCCCGCCGGAGTCCGAAGTTCGAAGTCCCTGCAGCCCTGATGAGGACCAGGAGGAGGAGAGTGACCCTCTCCCCGACCTGCTCTCTCAGAACCCTGATGATGGGTCAGTAGATGGTGTTGCTTTGGCAGGCAGCCTCACTGACCATCAGCAAACTGAGTGCAGACAAGTTCTGCAACAGTTTAGACATATGTTTAGCCTGACCCCTAGTCAGACTTCCTGGTGCACCCACGAGGTGGACACTGGAGACAGTCTGCCTGTGAGAAGTTGGCCTGGTATATGCTGTTCACTAATTAAAGTGGACACCTTGCACCAGGGCAAATCGACTCTTATGGTAGATAGGTTTAAGACAACCTTTAAAGAAAGCTATCCTAGTGGTAGCTGTGGAGAGCAGCCTTCAGGCTAAGTCTCGGAGGAATGTAAAGCAGCTTGTTTTACCATATAATCTCTTGAATCACCAAATGAAAAGACACCACACAGGTATATATATATCAAATATATATGTATTTATTTCTAAATAACTCTCTACTAATCTCTTTATGAGATTAGAAGACAAACATATGCACAAATCAACGTTTCACAATAAGTTAAGCACAAAATATGGCTGGGGCCCTAGGGGCGTACCAGACCATATACTAAGTAAGAGACTTAGAAACAACGACTTGCAGGGAGACAAGGCCTAGGGCCTTCAGAAGTGCTGGGGCCTCACGAAACCACCCAAGGCAGGTAAGTAAAGGACCCACGGGGGACGCGTGCAGTGTGGATACACAGGCGCGGATCGCCGTTAACTTCAATGGGGCAAGTCGCGGTTGGAAATAAAGAGTTTTAGGATACTTCGGGAGAACCTACAAGCAAGTCACTTACAGGGTAAGTAGTTCTAGGGCCCACACCCACAGGAGCACCGTAGTGCTGGAGTTACCTCACCCAGGGAAGCCGGGTGCACAGGTGTCCTTTGGTGTCGGGTCGCGGCGTCGTTTTCAATGGCGAACAAAGAAGACTTGCTGCTTGCGGGAGCTGAAGAAGTGTCCGGTGGAATCCAAGCCTGGATTCTGAAGAAGGATGACCTGAAAGCAGAGGGGACAGTGTTCAAAGTCACTTGGCAGTGACCCGGGGCAAGGAAGATGGATGCCCACCGTCGTCGGTCGCTTCAGGTCGGTTGCGGGTGCCTTGACTCTTCAGCCACGTGGTCCAGGAGGCGTCGACGACGACCAGGAGCTGGATTCGGTGTGTCCCTCGACGTCTGCAGCTGACTGCGGTGTTCGGCAACTCGATCGGAGCCAACAAGCCTTGGCAGCCGCAAGTCTCGGGGAGATGGAGAAAAGTCGATGGCGCAGACCAGCAAGGTCTGTGGAACTCACCCAGCGAGGGTAAGTCAGGGCAGGCCTGGAGCAACCAGGGAGCCCTTTGGTTTCTTTCAGAAGTCTTCTGGGGACCCACAAGCCAGCGGGCAAGGGATCGCGAAGACACCTCGGGCGGAATCACTCAACAGGGGCCCACGGTCACTCGGGACGGTGTAGGCCTCTGATCTTCGGAGGGATTCCTGCTGGAGGTCGGGACCACACGTGGTCCAAAGCACAGGTTCGTAGAACGTTGTGAAGGGGTTGCACTCGACAATAGTGCACGGTACCCAGGGGTCGCGGTTCCTCGTTACTCGTGGGGTCCACTTGCCTCAGCTTCGCTGGGGACTCACGATGGCCTGGGAGAGGTCAGGAAATCCACTTCTTGGGCTGCAGGGACTTCGGACTCCAGCGGGAGCGGCGTAGTTTGCGACCGTCGTTGTCGTTTTTGGTGCCTGCCAAGCAGGGGAGTCACTCCTTGACTCCAAGGGAGATTCTTCTGTCTTCCAAAGGTAGTGGAACGTCGAAGGGCCAGGATTCTTCTGTAGAGCGTCGTCCAGGGGTTATCTGCTTTGCAATGGCAAGGTTCCCCCTCTTATACTAAAAAGAGGGGATGGACTAGCTCTATGACCCCACCTATGGGAGGGTCAAGGGAGGGGTGGCTACACCCACTTCCCTTTGTCCAGTTTCGCGCCAGAGCAGGGGCAGGTAGCCCCTGAGCTGGTTTGAACTGGCATATGCACAGAGGAGCCTTCTGCTCCCCAGTGCAGGACTTCAAAGCACTCTAAGAGTGCACCCACCCAGCCCCAATACACTAAACCCTGTCTGGGAGGTGGTTACACCTCCCTGTGACAGGATGCCTATTGTTGGGCTTCCTCCACTGCGAGTTTCGGTCATCAGCAGGAGGGCAGCCCAGTGTCTGTGACTGGTGGCATCCATTTTGTGATGCCAGGGCTCTTTAGGATTCTACCGCGTTTCCACAGCAGGTACATGTCTTATCCCTCTAGAAGGGTGGAATGCTACCCCCGCCGCCAAGATTGGCGGGGGGTAGTATTCCAAGATGTTTGACACCAAACACGACATGTTTTGATGCAGCCATTCCAAAGTTAGCATTTACCGCGAGGATATAATGCACTTAAATAGTATATGGTTTAACCGCATCCACAAACAGCACCAGAGAATAGACTCTGAGAGCTGCAGAGGGGCCCTGCTCAGGCAGAGGCACCCCCTCACATAGAAGCCAAGCACCCTGCCCTCAGGATTGATAGGGCCTGCCTTAGGGGTGACTGATAGGTTTATATGTGTGTGCAGGAGAGATATAGGAAACCTATATCTCAGTGAGGGGTGCTAGCACCACCTCACCCAGGCTGCAGTAGCAGGCCTGTGGTGTCAGATTTAGACTGCTTCCCAGGGGTGGCATAACACATGCTGCAGCCCCTGGTAGGCCTGTGAAGTACCTATGCCCTTGGCACCTAAGGTACCATATACTAGGGACTCATAAGGCACCACAGTATCCAATCACTAGTGCACCTAGAGTGCACTCCATGTCGTTTAGAGAGAACAGAGAGGCTGGGGCCCTGATTGGCAGGGACCCAGCCAGACTATAGCCAGAAACCAGTGCTAACATCAGAAAAAAGTGGGGGCAACATAAGAGGCAGATCCTACTCTCCTACACAACCCCCCCAAACGTAGGGACACTAAACTAACCTTGACCAGTTGAGTCTTCGTGTTCAAAGTGGAAATACCTTGAGAGTCCATCTGCATTGGCATGTTGGGTCCCAGGCCTATGTTCCACTGTATAGTCCATCCCCTGTAGGGAAATGGACCACCTCAAAAGTTTTGGGTTTTCACCTTTCATCTGCTTTAGCCATAGGAGGGGCTTGTGGTCAGTCTGAACTATGAAGTGAGTGCCAAACAAGTATGGCCTCAGCTTCTTCAGGGCCCATACCACAGCAAAGGCCTCCCTCTCTATAGCTGACCAACGTTTCTCTCTAGGGGTCAGCCTTCTGCTAATAAAAGCTACTGGCTGGTCTTGACCTTCATCATTCAGTTGAGACAGTACAGCTCCCACACCCAGCTCAGAAGCATCTGTTTGGACAATGAACTTTTTGGTGTAGTCTGGACTCTGTAAGATGGGGGCAGTGCACATGGCCTGCTTTAGGTCTTCAAATGCCTTTTGACAGCTAGCTGTCCACTGAACCTTTTTGGCATTTTCTTAGAGGTAAGATCATTCAAGGGGGTCACTATAGATCCATATCCCTTGACAAACCTCCTATAGTACCCAGTCAGGCCTAAGAAGGCTCTCACCTGTGTCTGGGTGGTTGGAGCAACCCATTCCAGTATGGTTTGGATTTTGCTCTGCAAAGGCTGAACCTGGCCTCCACCTACAAGGTGGCCCAGGTACACAACCTGACTCTGCCCTATCTGGCACTTGGTGGCCTTGATAGTGAGGCCTGCTTTCTGCAGGGCCTCCAAAACATTTCTGAGGTGGACCAGGTGATCCTGCCAGGAGGAACTAAAGACAGCAATATCATCTAGATAAGCTGAGCAATAAGTTTCCATCCCTGCCAGAACTTTATTCACCAACCTCTGAAAAGTGGCAGGTGCATTTTTCAATCCAAAGGGCATCACCACAAAGTGGTAGTGCCCACCAGGGGTCGAAAATGCTGTTTTGGCTTTTGCATCATCAGCTAATCTGATTTGCCAGTAGCCAGCTGTTAGGTCAAATGTGCTTAGATACTTGGCTGAGGCCAAAGTATCAATCAGCTCATCTGCCCTTGGTATGGGATAGGCATCAGTCCTAGTGACTGCATTGAGGCCTCTGTAGTCTACACAAAACCTCATTTCTTTCTTACCACCCTGGGTATGAGGCTTGGGTACCAGGACTACTGGGCTAGCCCAAGGGCTATCTGAAGGCTCAATCACGCCTAACTCCAACATTTTCTGGACTTCAGTCCTGATACAGTCCCTGACATGGTCAGGTTGCCTGTAGATTTTATTCTTGACAGGCAGACTGTCCCCAGTGTCCACCTCATGGGTGCACCAGGTAGTCTGACTAGGGGTCAGGCTAAACATATGTCTAAACTGTTGCAGAACTTGTCTGCACTCAGTTTGCTGATGGTCAGTGAGGCTGCTTGCCAAAGCAACACCATCTACTGACCCATCATCAGGGTTCTGAGAGAGCAGGTCAGGGAGAGGGTCACTCTCCTCCTCCTGGTCCTCATCAGTTGCCATGAGCAAGCCCATGTCAGCCCTGTCAACATATGGCTTTAATCTGTTGACATGAAGCACCCTTAGGGGGCTCCTGGGAGTTCCAAGATTCACCAGATAGGTGACTTCTCCCTTCTGTTCAACTATTGTATGGGGGCCACTCCACTTGTCCTGGAGGGCTGCTGGGGCCACAGGCTCCAACACCCACACTTTCTGTCCTGGCTGGTATACAGTCAGCACAGCCTTTGGTCATGCCAAGCTTTTTGCAATTCTTGGCTGGCCTCCAGGTTTTTGGTTGCCTTTTTCATGTACTCTGCCATCCGGGAGCGGAGACCAAGTACATAGTCCATCACATCTTGTTTGGGGGGCTTGAGAGGTAACTCCCAGCCCTCTTTACCAAACATAGTGGACCTCTCACAGGATGCCCAAACAGAAGCTCAAATGGGCTGTAACCAACCCCTTCTGTGGAACCTCTCTGTATGCAAACAACAGGCAAGGAAGAAGAAGGTCCCATTTCCGCCTAAGCTTCTCTGGGAGTCCCTTAATCATTCCTTTCAAGGTTTTGTTGAAGCGTTCAACTAAACCATTGCATTGTGGGTGATAGGGGTGGTGAACTTATAAGTTACACCACACTCCTTCCACATTGCTTTCAGATATCCTGACATGAAGTTGGTACCTCTGTCAGAAATGACCTCCTTTGGAAAACCCACTCTGGAGAAAACTCCAATGAGGGCTCTTGCCACCACAGGTGCTGTGGTGGTCCTCAGGGAATTGCCTCTGGGTACCTGGTGGCATGATCCACTACCACCAGGATAAATCTGTGCCCAGATGCAGTCTGAGGGTCAAGGGGACCAACAATGTCAATCCCTACCCTTTCAAAGGGTACCCCCACCACAGGTAGTGGTATCAGGGGGCCTTTGTTGTGCCACCTGCCTTACCACTGGCTTGGCAAGTGACACAGGAGCGACAAAACTCCTTTGTGTCCTCTGACATATGTGGCCAATGAAAATGTGGAACAAGCCTGTCCCAGGTCTTGTTTTGGCCCAAGTGTCCTGCCAATGGGATATCATGTGCTAAGGTCAAGAGGAACCCCTAAACGTCTGAGGTATTACCAACCTCCTGGTGGCTCCAGGGGCTGGGTCTCTACCCTCAGAATATAGGAGTCCCTCATCCCAATAAACTTTATGGGACCCACTAGCACTCCCAGCAGCCTCAGCAGCAGCCTGCTGTCTGAGGGGTTCAAGAGAGGGGCAGCACTGTTGCTCCTTACTCAGATCTTCCCTGGAAGGGCCCCCTGCCCCCAAGAACTCAACCTGGTCAGGTTCAAGTCCCTCTGGGGCAGTTCCTTCTTCAGGTTCTGCTTCACCTCCCTCTGGAAGTGAATCCTTGATCTGAGACAGAGGGGAAGGCACTGCCTTAACCCTACTGCTCCTCCTCTTGGGAAGCATCTGGTCCATTGTTCCAGGATCCAGAGCTGGTTCAGTGTCATGCATTCTTGCTTGTGACCTGGTCACAGCAAATACCTCTGCAGGGATGCCCAACATCTCAGCATGAGTCCATAACTCTACTTCAGACCAGGCTGAAGTCTCTAGATCATTGCCCAATAGACATTCTACAGGGAGGTCTGCACTGACTACAACCTTCTTGAGGCCAGTTACCCCTCCCCAGGAGAAATTCACAACTGCCAGACTATGGTTGGTCTGGACATTGCTTGCATTGGTCACCTGGTACATTTCACCCAGGATGATCTGTCCAGGGTCCACTAGGTCCTCTGCCACCATGGTGACACTAGCACCTGTGTCCCTAAATGCCAAAGCCTGTTTGCCATTTATCAAAGGCTGCTGTTTGTACTTGCCCAGATTACTGGGGCTTACTAGGAAGGACATATCAATGTTTCCCTCACAAATCAGCATTGCCTGAGTGGTCACTCTGACTAGGTCAGAATCCACTTCAGAACCCAGGGTCAACCCTACTACACCCTTATTCTGAGTACCACCTCCACCAGTAGCTGAGCTAGGGGGCACAGTTGCCTTAGGGGCAGGAGTGGTGGTGGTTTGGTCTTTGGACTTGGTACAATCAGAAGTCCAGTGCCCTTTCTGTTTACAGAATTTGCACCAGGGCTTCTTTTGGCCTTTTCCCTTGTTGGACTGTGACTCCCCACCAGATGCAGATTTTTGGGGCCCTTGTGAAGACTTCTGGTCTTTTGACTTATCCCCACCTTTCTCAGAGCCTTTAGGATCTTGCTTCTTAGTGTCACCCCCTTGGTTCTGGGTTTTCTGCCTCACCCTGGTTCTGACCCATTTGTCTGCCTTCTTTCCCAATTCTTGGGGAGAGGTCAGATCAGAGTCCACCAGGTACTGATGCAACAACTGGTTCTGGCAATTATTTAGGATCTGTTCTCTCATCATCAGATTATACAATCCCTTGAAATCAGTAACCCTACTGCCAACCAGCCAACCCTCTAGAGCCTTGGTTGCACAATCAACAAAGTCAGTCCAGTCCTGAGTCTGTGCCTTCTGGGTATCTCTGAACTTTAACCTGTACTGCTCAGTGGTTAAGCCAAACCCATCTATCAGTGCACTCTTCAGGACCTCATAATCATCAGCATCCTCCTCTCTAACAGTGAGGAGCTTGTCTCTTCCTTTATCTGAAAAGGAGAGCCACAAGATTGCTGCCCACTGCTTTTGGGGGACCTGCTGTACTCTACAGGCCCTCTCCATAGCAGTTATCCACTTGTGGATATCATCCCCACTCTGGTAGGGAGGAACAACCTTGCTCAGGTTCCTATGGTCAGGAATATATTCTCTGCCTCTAGGGACACTGTTGCTGCCACCAGGGGGTTCTAACCCCTCTTTTCTAGAAGCTCTCTGGATCTCCAGGGCTTCCTATCCAGTGCCAACTGCTTGGTTCTGAGGGCCACTCTGGCTTCCTCATACTGGAGCAGTTTGCACCTTCTCTCAGAGGAGGTCTCTCTTAAGGAAAAGTATGAGCTCCTCTGCTGGACAAATTCTCTGCCAGAGTGATAAGAGTGGTCAGATTCCCTGGAAGGGGATCTGTGCCTCTCCTCCTCTCTGTCAGTTCTCTTAGGGAGAATTCCTCTGTCCTTTTCAGGCCCCTTGGAGCCTGGCCCTTCAACCACAGAGTCTTGGTCATTCTGATTTTCATCATCTGACCCAGATACTATGACTGACCCACCCACTGATTCAAACCCTTTAGCTCCTAGAGCCAATCTAAGGTCATCTGCTGTCAGCAGATCTATCAGGTGTAGTGTTGAGGGACTCTGTCCTAGTCCTCAGGTGTCTGTCAACACACATGGCTCTCAAGTCAGAGAAAGCCATGTCCTTATACTGAGGCTGAGTGGATCCACTGGGTCCACCCTTTAAGGACATTCTAGTGTTGTGCAGTGTTGTACTACCTACACTAGTTTGTGGCCTACTGATCCTAGCTTGAGCTGTGGAAAGGGTGTGCTATCCCTTGGCACACAGCTCTAAGTTCAGTAGAACTTATTGATACTAAGCTTGACTTTATATGTACCTTGAGTACCTATAATGGTTTTCAGTTAGTAATTCAAATAGAGATTTTCTGGTAAAACAATGGCAAGCTGGAATCCCACACGCTGCCCACCAATGTGAGAAGTTGGCCTGGTATATGCTGTTCACTAATTAAAGTGGACACCTTGCACCAGGGCAAATCGACTCTTATGGTAGATAGGTTTAAGACAACCTTTTAAAGAAAGCTATCCTAGTGGTAGCTGTGGAGAGCAGCCTTCAGGCTAAGTCTCGGAGGAATGTAAAGCAGCTTGTTTTACCATATAATCTCTTGAATCACCAAATGAAAAGACACCACACAGGTATATATATCAAATATATATGTATTTATTTCTAAATAACTCTCTACTAATCTCTTTATGAGATTAGAAGACAAACATATGCACAAATCAACGTTTCACAATAAGTTAAGCACAAAATATGGATGGGGCCCTAGGGGCGTACCAGACCATATACTAAGTAAGAGACTTAGAAACAACGACTTGCAAGGAGACAAGGCCTAGGGCCTTCAGAAGTGCTGGGGCCTCACGAAACCACCCAAGGCAGGTAAGTAAAGGACCCACGGGGGACGCGTGCAGTGTGGATACACAGGCGCGAATCGCCGTTAACTTCAATGGGGCAAGTCGCGGTTGGAAATAAAGAGTTTTAGGATACTTCGGGAGAACCTACAAGCAAGTCACTTACAGGGTAAGTAGTTCTAGGGCCCACACCCACAGGAGCACCGTAGTGCTGGAGTTACCTCACCCAGGGAAGCCGGGTGCACAGGTGTCCTTTGGTGTCGGGTCGCGGCGTCGTTTTCAATGGCGAACAAAGAAGACTTGCTGCTTGCGGGAGCTGAAGAAGTGTCCGGTGGAATCCAAGCCTGGATTCTGAAGAAGGATGACCTGAAAGCAGAGGGGACAGTGTTCAAAGTCACTTGGCAGTGACCCGGGGCAAGGAAGATGGATGCCCACCGTCGTCGGTCGCTTCAGGTCGGTTGCGGGTGCCTTGACTCTTCAGCCACGTGGTCCAGGAGGCGTCGACGATGACCAGGAGCTGGATTCGGTGTGTCCCTCGACGTCTGCAGCTGACTGCGGTGTCGGCAACTCGATTGGAGCCAACAAGCCTTGGCAGCCGCAAGTCTCGGGGAGATGAAGAAAAGTCGATGGCGCAGACCAGCAAGGTCTGAGGGACTCACCCAGCGAGGGTAAGTCAGGGCAGGCCTGGAGCAACCAGGGGAGCCCTGTGGTTTCTTTAGGAAGTCTTCTGGGGACCCACAAGCCAGCGGGCAACGGATCGCGAAGACACCTCGGGCGGAATCACTCAACAGGGGCCCACGGTCACTCGGGACGGTGTAGGCCTCTGATCTTCGGAGGGATTCCTGCTGGAGGTCGGGACCACACGTGGTCCAAAGCACAGGTTCGTAGAACGTTGTTGTGAGAAGTTGGCCTGGTATATGCTGTTCACTAATTAAAGTGGACACCTTGCACCAGGGCAAATCGACTCTTATGGTAGATAGGTTTAAGACAACCTTTTAAAGAAAGCTATCCTAGTGGTAGCTGTGGAGAGCAGCCTTCAGGCTAAGTCTCGGAGGAATGTAAAGCAGCTTGTTTTACCATATAATCTCTTGAATCACCAAATGAAAAGACACCACACAGGTATATATATATCAAATATATATGTATTTATTTCTAAATAACTCTCTACTAATCTCTTTATGAGATTAGAAGACAAACATATGCACAAATCAACGTTTCACAATAAGTTAAGCACAAAATATGGCTGGGGCCCTAGGGGCGTACCAGACCATATACTAAGTAAGAGACTTAGAAACAACGACTTGCAGGGAGACAAGGCCTAGGGCCTTCAGAAGTGCTGGGGCCTCACAAAACCACCCAAGGCAGGTAAGTAAAGGACCCACGGGGGACGCGTGCAGTGTGGATACACAGGCGCGGATCGCCGTTAACTTCAATGGGGCAAGTCGCGGTTGGAAATAAAGAGTTTTAGGATACTTCGGGAGAACCTACAAGCAAGTCACTTACAGGGTAAGTAGTTCTAGGGCCCACACCCACAGGAGCACCGTAGTGCTGGAGTTACCTCACCCAGGGAAGCCGGGTGCACAGGTGTCCTTTGGTGTCGGGTCGCGGCGTCGTTTTCAATGGCGAACAAAGAAGACTTGCTGCTTGCGGGAGCTGAAGAAGTGTCCGGTGGAATCCAAGCCTGGATTCTGAAGAAGGATGACCTGAAAGCAGAGGGGACAGTGTTCAAAGTCACTTGGCAGTGACCCGGGGCAAGGAAGATGGATGCCCACCGTCGTCGGTCGCTTCAGGTCGGTTGCGGGTGCCTTGACTCTTCAGCCACGTGGTCCAGGAGGCGTCGACGACGACCAGGAGCTGGATTCGGTGTGTCCCTCGACGTCTGCAGCTGACTGCGGTGTTCGCAACTCGATCGGAGCCAACAAGCCTTGGCAGCCGCAAGTCTCGGGGAGATGGAGAAAAGTCGATGGCGCAGACCAGCAAGGTCTGTGGAACTCACCCAGCGAGGGTAAGTCAGGGCAGGCCTGGAGCAACCAGGGGAGCCCTTTGGTTTCTTTCAGAAGTCTTCTGGGGACCCACAAGCCAGCGGGCAAGGGATCGCGAAGACACCTCGGGCGGAATCACTCAACAGGGGCCCACGGTCACTCGGGACGGTGTAGACCTCTGATCTTCGGAGGGATTCCTGCTGGAGGTCGGGACCACACGGGGTCCAAAGCACAGGTTCGTAGAACGTTGTGAAGGGGTTGCACTCGACAATAGTGCACGGTACCCAGGGGTCGCGGTTCCTCGTTACTCGTGGGGTCCACTTGCCTCAGCTTCGCTGGGGACTCACGATGGCCTGGGAGAGGTCAGGAAATCCACTTCTTGGGCTGCAGGGACTTCGGACTCCAGCGGGAGCGGCGTAGTTTGCGACCGTCGTTGTCGTTTTTGGTGCCTGCCAAGCAGGGGAGTCACTCCTTGACTCCAAGGGAGATTCTTCTGTCTTCCAAAGGTAGTGGAACGTCGAAGGGCCAGGATTCTTCTGTAGAGCGTCGTCCAGGGGTTATCTGCTTTGCAATGGCAAGGTTCCCCCTCTTATACTAAAAAGAGGGGATGGACTAGCTCTATGACCCCACCTATGGGAGGGTCAAGGGAGGGGTGGCTACACCCACTTCCCTTTGTCCAGTTTCGCGCCAGAGCAGGGGAAGGTAGCCCCTGAGCTGGTTTGAACTGGCATATGCACAGAGGAGCCTTCTGCTCCCCCAGTGCAGGACTTCAAAGCACTCTAAGAGTGCACCCACCCAGCCCCAATACACTAAACCCTGTCTGGGAGGTGGTTACACCTCCCTGTGACAGGATGCCTATTGTTGGGCTTCCTCCACTGTGAGTTTCGGTCATCAGCAGGAGGGCAGGCCAGTGTCTGTGACTGGTGGCATCCATTTTGTGATGCCAGGGCTCTTTAGGATTCTACCGCGTTTCCACAGCAGGTACATGTCTTATCCCTCTAGAAGGGTGGAATGCTACCCCCGCCGCCAAGATTGGCGGGGGGTAGTATTCCAAGATGTTTGACACCAAACACGACATGTTTTGATGCAGCCATTCCAAAGTTAGCATTTACAGCGAGGATATAATGCACTTAAATAGTATATGGTTTAACCGCATCCACAAACAGCACCAGAGAATAGACTCTGAGAGCTGCAGAGGGGCCCTGCTCAGGCAGAGGCACCCCCTCACATAGAAGCCAAGCACCCTGCCCTCAGGATTGATAGGGCCTGCCTTAGGGGTGACTGATAGGTTTATATGTGTGTGCAGGAGAGATATAGGAAACCTATATCTCAGTGAGGGGTGCTAGCACCACCTCACCCAGGCTGCAGTAGCAGGCCTGTGGTGTCAGATTTAGACTGCTTCCCAGGGGTGGCATAACATATGCTGCAGCCCCTGGTAGGCCTGTGAAGTACCTATGCCCTTGGCACCTAAGGTACCATATACTAGGGACTCATAAGGCACCACAGTATCCAATCACTAGTGCACCTAGAGTGCACTCCATGTCGTTTAGAGAGAGCAGAGAGGCTGGGGCCCTGATTGGCAGGGACCCAGCCAGACTATAGCCAGAAACCAGTGCTAACATCAGAAAAAAAGTGGGGGCAACATAAGAGGCAGATCCTACTCTCCTACACAACCCCCCCAAACGTAGGGACACTAAACTAACCTTGACCAGTTGAGTCTTCGTGTTCAAAGTGGAAATACCTTGAGAGTCCATCTGCATTGGCATGTTGGGTCCCAGGCCTATGTTCCACTGTATAGTCCATCCCCTGTAGGGAAATGGACCACCTCAAAAGTTTAGGGTTTTCACCTTTCATCTGCTTTAGCCATAGGAGGGGCTTGTGGTCAGTCTGAACTATGAAGTGAGTGCCAAACAAGTATGGCCTCAGCTTCTTCAGGGCCCAAACCACAGCAAAGGCCTCCTCTCTATAGCTGACCAACGTTTCTCTCTAGGGGTCAGCCTTCTGCTAATAAAAGCTACTGGCTGGTCTTGACCTTCATCATTCAGTTGAGACAGTACAGCTCCCACACCCAGCTCAGAAGCATCTGTTTGGACAATGAACTTTTTGGTGTAGTCTGGACTCTGTAAGATGGGGGCAGTGCACATGGCCTGCTTTAGGTCTTCAAATGCCTTTTGACAGCTAGCTGTCCACTGAACCTTTTTTGGCATTTTCTTAGAGGTAAGATCATTCAAGGGGGTCACTATAGATCCATATCCCTTGACAAACCTCCTATAGTACCCAGTCAGGCCTAAGAAGGCTCTCACCTGTGTCTGGGTGGTTGGAGCAACCCATTCCAGTATGGTTTGGATTTTGCTCTGCAAAGGCTGAACCTGGCCTCCACCTACAAGGTGGCCCAGGTACACAACCTGACTCTGCCCTATCTGGCACTTGGTGGCCTTGATAGTGAGGCCTGCTTTCTGCAGGGCCTCCAAAACATTTCTGAGGTGGACCAGGTGATCCTGCCAGGAGGAACTAAAGACAGCAATATCATCTAGATAAGCTGAGCAATAAGTTTCCATCCCTGCCAGAACTTTATTCACCAACCTCTGAAAAGTGGCAGGTGCATTTTTCAATCCAAAGGGCATCACCACAAAGTGGTAGTGCCCACCAGGGGTCGAAAATGCTGTTTTGGCTTTTGCATCATCAGCTAATCTGATTTGCCAGTAGCCAGCTGTTAGGTCAAATGTGCTTAGATACTTGGCTGAGGCCAAAGTATCAATCAGCTCATCTGCCCTTGGTATGGGATAGGCATCAGTCCTAGTGACTGCATTGAGGCCTCTGTAGTCTACACAAAACCTCATTTCTTTCTTACCACCCTGGGTATGAGGCTTGGGTACCAGGACTACTGGGCTAGCCCAAGGGCTATCTGAAGGCTCAATCACGCCTAACTCCAACATTTTCTGGACTTCAGTCCTGATACAGTCCCTGACATGGTCAGGTTGCCTGTAGATTTTATTCTTGACAGGCAGACTGTCCCCAGTGTCCACCTCATGGGTGCACCAGGTAGTCTGACTAGGGGTCAGGCTAAACATATGTCTAAACTGTTGCAGAACTTGTCTGCACTCAGTTTGCTGATGGTCAGTGAGGCTGCTTGCCAAAGCAACACCATCTACTGACCCATCGTCAGGGTTCTGAGAGAGCAGGTCAGGGAGAGGGTCACTCTCCTCCTCCTGGTCCTCATCAGTTGCCATGAGCAAGCCCATGTCAGCCCTGTCAACATATGGCTTTAATCTGTTGACATGAAGCACCCTTAGGGGGCTCCTGGGAGTTCCAAGATTCACCAGATAGGTGACTTCTCCCTTCTGTTCAACTATTGTATGGGGGCCACTCCACTTGTCCTGGAGGGCTGCTGGGGCCACAGGCTCCAACACCCACACTTTCTGTCCTGGCTGGTATACAGTCAGCACAGCCTTTGGTCATGCCAAGCTTTTTGCAATTCTTGGCTGGCCTCCAGGTTTTTGGTTGCCTTTTTCATGTACTCTGCCATCCGGGAGCGGAGACCAAGTACATAGTCCATCACATCTTGTTTGGGGGGCTTGAGAGGTAACTCCCAGCCCTCTTTTACCAAACATAGTGGACCTCTCACAGGATGCCCAAACAGAAGCTCAAATGGGCTGTAGCCAACCCCCTTCTGTGGAACCTCTCTGTATGCAAACAAAAGGCAAGGAAGAAGAAGGTCCCATTTCCGCCTAAGCTTCTCTGGGAGTCCCTTAATCATTCCTTTCAAGGTCTTGTTGAAGCGTTCAACTAAACCATTGCATTGTGGGTGATAGGGGTGGTGAACTTATAAGTTACACCACACTCCTCCCACATTGCTTTCAGATATCCTGACATGAAGTTGGTACCTCTGTCAGAAATGACCTCCTTTGGAAAACCCACTCTGGAGAAAACTCCAATGAGGGCTCTTGCCACCACAGGTGCTGTGGTGGTCCTCAGAGGAATTGCCTCTGGGTACCTGGTGGCATGATCCACTACCACCAGGATAAATCTGTGCCCAGATGCAGTCTGAGGGTCAAGGGGACCAACAATGTCAATCCCTACCCTTTCAAAGGGTACCCCCACCACAGGTAGTGGTATCAGGGGGCCTTTGTTGTGCCACCTGCCTTACCACTGGCTTGGCAAGTGACACAGGAGCGACAAAACTCCTTTGTGTCCTCTGACATATGTGGCCAATGAAAATGTGGAACAAGCCTGTCCCAGGTCTTGTTTTGGCCCAAGTGTCCTGCCAATGGGATATCATGTGCTAAGGTCAAGAGGAACCCCTAAACGTCTGAGGTATTACCAACCTCCTGGTGGCTCCAGGGGCTGGGTCTCTACCCTCAGAATATAGGAGTCCCTCATCCCAATAAACTTTATGGGACCCACTAGCACTCCCAGCAGCCTCAGCAGCAGCCTGCTGTCTGAGGGGTTCAAGAGAGGGGCAGCACTGTTGCTCCTTACTCAGATCTTCCCTGGAAGGGCCCCCTGCCCCCAAGAACTCAACCTGGTCAGGTTCAAGTCCCTCTGGGGCAGTTCCTTCTTCAGGTTCTGCTTCACCTCCCTCTGGAAGTGAATCCTTGATCTGAGACAGAGGGGAAGGCACTGCCTTAACCCTACTGCTCCTCCTCTTGGGAAGCATCTGGTCCATTGTTCCAGGATCCAGAGCTGGTTCAGTGTCATGCATTCTTGCTTGTGACCTGGTCACAGCAAATACCTCTGCAGGGATGCCCAACATCTCAGCATGAGTCCATAACTCTACTTCAGACCAGGCTGAAGTCTCTAGATCATTGCCCAATAGACATTCTACAGGGAGGTCTGCACTGACTACAACCTTCTTGAGGCCAGTTACCCCTCCCCAGGAGAAATTCACAACTGCCAGACTATGGTTGGTCTGGACATTGCTTGCATTGGTCACCTGGTACATTTCACCCAGGATGATCTGTCCAGGGTCCACTAGGTCCTCTGCCACCATGGTGACACTAGCACCTGTGTCCCTAAATGCCAAAGCCTGTTTGCCATTTATCAAAGGCTGCTGTTTGTACTTGCCCAGATTACTGGGGCTTACTAGGAAGGACATATCAATGTTTCCCTCACAAATCAGCATTGCCTGAGTGGTCACTCTGACTAGGTCAGAATCCACTTCAGAACCCAGGGTCAACCCTACTACACCCTTATTCTGAGTACCACCTCCACCAGTAGCTGAGCTAGGGGGCACAGTTGCCTTAGGGGCAGGAGTGGTGGTGGTTTGGTCTTTGGACTTGGTACAATCAGAAGTCCAGTGCCCTTTCTGTTTACAGAATTTGCACCAGGGCTTCTTTTGGCCTTTTCCCTTGTTGGACTGTGACTCCCCACCAGATGCAGATTTTTGGGGCCCTTGTGAAGACTTCTGGTCTTTTGACTTATCCCCACCTTTCTCAGAGCCTTTAGGATCTTGCTTCTTAGTGTCACCCCCTTGGTTCTGGGTTTTCTGCCTCACCCTGGTTCTGACCCATTTGTCTGCCTTCTTTCCCAATTCTTGGGGAGAGGTCAGATCAGAGTCCACCAGGTACTGATGCAACAACTGGTTCTGGCAATTATTTAGGATCTGTTCTCTCATCATCAGATTATACAATCCCTTGAAATCAGTAACCCTACTGCCAACCAGCCAACCCTCTAGAGCCTTGGTTGCACAATCAACAAAGTCAGTCCAGTCCTGAGTCTGTGCCTTCTGGGTATCTCTGAACTTTAACCTGTACTGCTCAGTGGTTAAGCCAAACCCATCTATCAGTGCACTCTTCAGGACCTCATAATCATCAGCATCCTCCTCTCTAACAGTGAGGAGCTTGTCTCTTCCTTTATCTGAAAAGGAGAGCCACAAGATTGCTGCCCACTGCTTTTGGGGGACCTGCTGTACTCTACAGGCCCTCTCCATAGCAGTTATCCACTTGTGGATATCATCCCCACTCTGGTAGGGAGGAACAACCTTGCTCAGGTTCCTATGGTCAGGAATATATTCTCTGCCTCTAGGGACACTGTTGCTGCCACCAGGGGGTTCTAACCCCTCTTTTCTAGAAGCTCTCTGGATCTCCAGGGCTTCCCTATCCAGTGCCAACTGCTTGGTTCTGAGGGCCACTCTGGCTTCCTCATACTGGAGCAGTTTGCACCTTCTCTCAGAGGAGGTCTCTCTTAAGGAAAAGTATGAGCTCCTCTGCTGGACAAATTCTCTGCCAGAGTGATAAGAGTGGTCAGATTCCCTGGAAGGGGATCTGTGCCTCTCCTCCTCTCTGTCAGTTCTCTTAGGGAGAATTCCTCTGTCCTTTTCAGGCCCCTTGGAGCCTGGCCCTTCAACCACAGAGTCTTGGTCATTCTGATTTTCATCATCTGACCCAGATACTATGACTGACCCACCCACTGATTCAAACCCTTTAGCTCCTAGAGCCAATCTAAGGTCATCTGCTGTCAGCAGATCTATCAGGTGTAGTGTTGAGGGACTCTGTCCTGTCCTCAGGTGTCTGTCAACACACATGGCTCTCAAGTCAGAGAAAGCCATGTCCTTATACTGAGGCTGAGTGGATCCACTGGGTCCACTCCTTAAGGACATTCTAGTGTTGTGCAGTGTTGTACTACCTACACTAGTTTGTGGCCTACTGATCCTAGCTTGAGCTGTGGAAAGGGTGTGCTATCCCTTGGAACACAGCTCTAAGTTCAGTAGAACTTATTGATACTAAGCTTGACTTTATATGTACCTTGAGTACCTATAATGGTTTTCAGTTAGTAATTCAAAAAGAGATTTTCTGGTAAAACAATGGCAAGCTGGAATCCCACACGCTGCCCACCAATGTGAGAAGTTGGCCTGGTATATGCTGTTCACTAATTAAAGTGGACACCTTGCACCAGGGCAAATCGACTCTTATGGTAGATAGGTTTAAGACAACCTTTTAAAGAAAGCTATCCTAGTGGTAGCTGTGGAGAGCAGCCTTCAGGCTAAGTCTCGGAGGAATGTAAAGCAGCTTGTTTTACCATATAATCTCTTGAATCACCAAATGAAAAGACACCACACAGGTATATATATCAAATATATATGTATTTATTTCTAAATAACTCTCTACTAATCTCTTTATGAGATTAGAAGACAAACATATGCACAAATCAACGTTTCACAATAAGTTAAGCACAAAATATGGCTGGGGCCCTAGGGGCGTACCAGACCATATACTAAGTAAGAGACTTAGAAACAACGACTTGCAGGGAGACAAGGCCTAGGGCCTTCAGAAGTGCTGGGGCCTCACGAAACCACCCAAGGCAGGTAAGTAAAGGACCCACGGGGGACGCGTGCAGTGTGGATACACAGGCGCGAATCGCCGTTAACTTCAATGGGGCAAGTCGCGGTTGGAAATAAAGAGTTTTAGGATACTTCGGGAGAACCTACAAGCAAGTCACTTACAGGGTAAGTAGTTCTAGGGCCCACACCCACAGGAGCACCGTAGTGCTGGAGTTACCTCACCCAGGGAAGCCGGGTGCACAGGTGTCCTTTGGTGTCGGGTCGCGGCGTCGTTTTCAATGGCGAACAAAGAAGACTTGCTGCTTGCGGGAGCTGAAGAAGTGTCCGGTGGAATCCAAGCCTGGATTCTGAAGAAGGATGACCTGAAAGCAGAGGGGACAGTGTTCAAAGTCACTTGGCAGTGACCCGGGGCAAGGAAGATGGATGCCCACCGTCGTCGGTCGCTTCAGGTCGGTTGCGGGTGCCTTGACTCTTCAGCCACGTGGTCCAGGAGGCGTCGACGACGACCAGGAGCTGGATTCGGTGTGTCCTCGACGTCTGCAGCTGACTGCGGTGTCGGCAACTCGATCGGAGCCAACAAGCCTTGGCAGCCGCAAGTCTCGGGGAGATGAAGAAAAGTCGATGGCGCAGACCAGCAAGGTCTGAGGAACTCACCCAGCGAGGGTAAGTCAGGGCAGGCCTGGAGCAACCAGGGGAGCCCTTTGGTTTCTTTCAGGAAGTCTTCTGGGGACCCACAAGCCAGCGGGCAAGGGATCGCGAAGACACCTCGGGCGGAATCACTCAACAGGGGCCCACGGTCACTCGGGACGGTGTAGGCCTCTGATCTTCGGAGGGATTCCTGCTGGAGGTCGGGACCACACGTGGTCCAAAGCACAGGTTCGTAGAACGTTGTGAAGGGGTTGCACTCGACAATAGTGCACGGTACCCAGGGGTCGCAGTTCCTCATTACTCGTGGGGTCCACTTGCCTCAGCTTCGCTGGGGACTCACGATGGCCTGGGAGAGGTCAGGAAATCCACTTCTTGGGCTGCAGGGACTTCGGACTCCGGCGGGAGCGGCGTAGTTTGCGACCGTCGTTGTCGTTTTTGGTGCCTGCCAAGCAGGGGAGTCACTCCTTGACTCCAAGGGAGATTCTTCTGTCTTCCAAAGGTAGTGGAACGTCGAAGGGCCAGGATTCTTCTGTAGAGCGTCGTCCAGGGGTTATCTGCTTTGCAATGGCAAGGTTCCCCCTCTTATACTAAAAAGAGGGGATGGACTAGCTCTATGACCCCACCTATGGGAGGGTTAAGGGAGGGGGTGGCTACACCCACTTCCCTTTGTCCAGTTTCGCGCCAGAGCAGGGGCAGGTAGCCCCTGAGCTGGTTTGAACTGGCATATGCACAGAGGAGCCTTCTGCTCCCCCAGTGCAGGACTTCAAAGCACTCTAAGAGTGCACCCACCCAGCCCCAATACACTAAACCCTGTCTGGGAGGTGGTTACACCTCCCTGTGACAGGATGCCTATTGTTGGGCTTCCTCCACTGTGAGTTTTGGTCATCAGCAGGAGGGCAGCCCAGTGTCTGTGACTGGTGGCATCCATTTTGTGATGCCAGGGCTCTTTAGGATTCTACCGCGTTTCCACAGCAGGTACATGTCTTATCCCTCTAGAAGGGTGGAATGCTACCCCCGCCGCCAAGATTGGCGGGGGTAGTATTCCAAGATGTTTGACACCAAACACGACATGTTTTGATGCAGCCATTCCAAAGTTAGCATTTACCGCGAGGATATAATGCACTTAAATAGTATATGGTTTAACCGCATCCACAAACAGCACCAGAGAATAGACTCTGAGAGCTGCAGAGGGGCCCTGCTCAGGCAGAGGCACCCCCTCACATAGAAGCCAAGCACCCTGCCCTCAGGATTGATAGGGCCTGCCTTAGGGGTGACTGATAGGTTTATATGTGTGTGCAGGAGAGATATAGGAAACCTATATCTCAGTGAGGGGTGCTAGCACCACCTCACCCAGGCTGCAGTAGCAGGCCTGTGGTGTCAGATTTAGACTGCTTCCCAGGGGTGGCATAATATATGCTGCAGCCCCTGGTAGGCCTGTGAAGTACCTATGCCCTTGGCACCTAAAGTACCATATACTAGGGACTCATAAGGCACCACAGTATCCAATCACTAGTGCACCTAGAGTGCACTCCATGTCGTTTAGAGAGAACAGAGAGGCTGGGGCCCTGATTGGCAGGGACCCAGCCAGACTATAGCCAGAAACCAGTGCTAACATCAGAAAAAAAGTGGGGGCAACATAAGAGGCAGATCCTACTCTCCTACAGTATGTTACTCTTACCCTACGTGACACTATGGGCTGTGTTACCCTGACCCTACATGACCAGACAGGGTATGTTACTCTGACCCTACGTGACACTATGGGCTGTGTTACTCTGACCCTACGTGACCAGACAGGGTATGTTACTCTGACCCTACGTGACACTATGGACTGTGTTACCCATACCCTATGTGACCAGACAGGGTATGTTACTCTGACCCTACGTGACACTATGGGCTGTTACCCTGACCCTACGTGACCAGACAGGGTATGTTACTCTGACGCTACGTGACACTATGGGCTGTGATACCCTGACCCTACATGACCAGTCAGGGTATGTTACTCTGACCCTACATGACACTATGAGCTGTGTTACCCTGACCCTACATGACCAGACATGGTATGTTACTCTGACCCTACGTGACACTATGAGCTGTGTTACTCTGACCCTACATGACCAGACAGGGTATGCTACTCTGACCCTACATGACACTATGGGCTGTGTTACTCTGACCCTACGTGACCAGACAGGGTATGTTACTCTGACCCTACGTGACCAGACAGGGTATGTTACTCTGACCCTACGTGACACTATGGGCTGTGTTACTCTGACCCTACCTGACCAGACAGGGTATGTTACTCTGACCCTACGTGACCAGACAGGGTATGTTACTCTGACCCTACGTGACACTATGGGCTGTGTTACCCTGACCCTACATGACCAGACAGGGTATGTTACTCTGACCCTATGTGACACAATGGGCTAATCTGACCCTACGTGACCAGACAGGGTATCTTACTCTGACCCTACATGACCAGACAGGGTATGTTACTCTCACCCTACGTGATACTATGAGCTGTTTTACTCTGACCCTATATGACCAGACAGGGTATGTTACTCTGACCCTACGTGACACTATGGGCTGTGTTACCCTGACCCTCCATGACCTGACAGGGTATGTTACTCTGACCCTACATGACACTATGGGCTGTGCTACTCTGACCCTACATGACCAGACAGGGTATGTTACTCTGACCCTACGTGACCAGACAGGGTATGTTACTCTGACCCTACGTGACACTATGGGCTGTGTTACCCTGACCCTACATGACCAGACAGGGTATGTTACTCTGAGCCTACGTGACACTAGAGCTGTGTTACACTGACCCTACTTGACCAGACAGGGTATGTTACTCTGACCCTACGTGACACTATGAGCTGTGTTACTCTGACCCTACATGACCAGACAGGGTATGTTACTCTGACCCTACGTGACACAATGGGCTGTGTTACCCTGACCCTACATGACCAGACAGGGTATGTTACTCTGACCCTACGTGACACTATGGGCTGTGTTACCCTGACATTACATGACCAGACAGGGTATGTTACTCTGACCCTACGTGACACAATGAGCTGTGTTACTCTGACCCTACATGACCAGACAGGGTATGTTACTCTGACCCTACGTGGCACTATGGGCTGTGTTACCCTGACCCTACGTGACCAGACAGGGTATGTTACTCTGTTTGCTACGTGACACTATGGGATGTGTTACTCTGACCCTACCTAACCCGACAGGGTATGTTACTCTGACCCTACGTGACACTATGAGCTGTGCTACTCTGACCCTACATGACCAGACAGGGTATGTTACTCTGACCCTACATGATACTATGAGCTGTGTACTCTGACCCTACATGACCAGACAGGGTATGTTACTCTGACCCTACTTGACACTATGGGCTGTGTTATCCTGACCCTTCATGACCAGACAGGGTATGTTACTCTGACCCTACGTGACACTATGGGCTGTGTTACTCTGACCCTATGTGACCAGACAGGGTATGTTACTCTGACCCTACGTGACCAGACAGGGTATGTTACTCTGACCCTATGTGACACTATGGGCTGTGTTACCCTGACCCTACAAGACCAGACAGGGTATGTTACTCTGACCCTACGTGACACTATGGGCTGTGTTACCCTGACATTACATGACCAGACAGGGTATGTTACTCTGACCCTATGTGGCACTATGGGCTGTGGTACTCTGACCCTACGTGACCAGACAGGGTATGTTACTCTGACCCTACGTGACACTATGGGCTGTGTTACCCTGACCCTACATGACCAGACAGGGTATGTTACTCTGACCCTACGTGACCAGACAGGGTATGTTATTCTGACCCTACATGACCAGACAGGGTATGTTACTCTGACCCTACGTGACACTATGAGCTGTGTTAGTCTGACCCTACATGACCAGACAGGGTATGTTACTCTGACCCTACGTGACACTATGAGTTGTGTTACTCTGACCCTACATGACCAGACAGGGTATGTTACTCTGACCCTACGTGACCAGACAGGGTATGTTATTCTGACCCTACATGACCAGACAGGGTATGTTACTCTGACCCTACGTGACACTATGAGCTGTGTTACTCTGACCCTACATGACCAGACAGGGTATGTTACTCTGACCCTACGTGACACTATGAGCTGTGTTACTCTGACCCTACATGACCAGACAGGGTATGTTACTCTGACCCTACGTGACACTATGAGTTGTGTTACTCTGACCCTACATGACCAGACAGGGTATGCTACTCTATTATTTGTTTCTTCTCTGCTTCAGGCTCCTTTATCTGCCAAGCTGGGAGCGCCCAGAAATAGACTAAATGCAGATATGAGGCACGATATGAAGCATTAAATTACAGCATTAAATTAAAGTACTTTTAGTTGCAGTGCATGGGGACATATGTGGACAAAAGATGTAAACAGGGCTGATGGGAAGTATGAACAGGTGGTACACGTGGGGTTTCAAAGCACTATTTGAGTGCACTTCCTACACAGAACTGTAAATAAAGCAAGGACAGATGCTGAGCACTTTTGTCTTCTTGGGCTTTAGCAAAATAGGGAAGAGCACCACACCCGAGCGGAAGTCATCAGCTTGACTACAAAACTAAGAGTGCGTGTCTTCCGGGGGCGGGTCACGGTGCACCCCAAAGGTACATCCTCCTCCCCCAGTAACATAATGGAGTCTGGAGAAAGTGGAATAAATTGACAAGTCCCAGTGCTTTAAAACTCCTTTTCTATCTGTCCAGAGACTTACTCGGTGCCATCTATGATGATAACGTCCTGCAATGCCACTTCCAGCAATGTCACAGAGGTCAAAGGTCAGCCCCTCCCCCGGGAAATTTGGGGGCCAACTTTCCAGCCACTGGTCGCTTGTAACTAACTGTGTAAGTGTCCTTGACTTTTGTCAGTGTGACCCGAGCACCTGTGAGCAATATTCTGCCTTCTCTATAGGTGTATTGTGTCATCTACCTTCTTTTACTTCTGTATGAGCAGGTGGCCATAAGTATAGAAATGTACACCTTCCAGGCACTAGCGAGCTCTAGACCTTGTAATTTACTCCTTCATGAGTGCTAACAGGCCTCTAGATGCAGTTTACATCTTCCCTAGCGCTAACAGGTTTCTAGACCCTGGCAATTTACACCTTCACAAGTGCTAACAGGCAGACTACGCTCTGTGCCATTTTTCAGGCACCTTCTGCTGTTCTGCTAGTTGACAATGCATGTGTAATGTGTACATCTTTGTCAAGGTAAAAGCGCATCTGTGTAATGTGCAAATATTTGTCTAGCTGGCAGAGCACCTGTGTAATGGTTACATCTTTGTCTAGCTAGTAGGGCGTCTTGGTAATGGGTATATCTTTGTCTTAGTAAGAAGGTACCTGCTTAATGGGTATATCTTTACTCTGACCCTATGTGACACAATGGGCTGTGTTAATCTGACCCTAAGTGACCAGACAGGGTATGTTACTCTGACCCTACATGACCAGACAGGGTATGTTACTCTGACCCTACGTGATACTATGAGCTGTGTTACTCTGACCCTACATGACCAGACAGGGTATGTTACTCTGACCCTCCGTGACACTATGGGCTGTGTTACCCTGACCCTCCACGACCTGACAGGGTATGTTACTCTGACCCTACGTGACACTATGGGCTGTGTTACCCTGACCCTACATGACCAGACAGGGTATGTTACTCTGACCCTACATGACACTATGAGCTGTGTTACCCTGACCCTACATGACCAGAGAGGGTATGTTACTCTGACCCTATGTGACACTATGGGCTGTGTTACTCTGACCCTACGTGACCAGACAGGGTATGTTACTCTGACCCTATGTGGCCAGACAGTGTATGTTACTCTGACCCTACGTGACACTATGGGCTGTGTTACCCTGACCCTACATGACCAGACAGGGTATGTTACTCTGACCCTTTGTGACACAATGGGCTGTGTTAATCTGACCCTATGTGACCAGACAGGGTATCTTACTCTGACCCTACATGACCAGACAGGGTATGTTACTCTCACCCTACGTGATACTATGAGCTGTGTTACTCTGACCCTATATGACCAGACAGGGTATGTTACTCTGACCCTACGTGACACTATGGGCTGTGTTACCCTGACCCTCCATGACCTGACAGGGTATGTTACTCTGACCCTACATGACACAATGGGCTGTGCTACTCTGACCCTACATGACCAGACAGGGTATGTTACTCTGACCCTACGTGACCAGACAGGGTATGTTACTCTGACCCTACGTGACACTATGGGCTGTGTTACCCTGACCCTACATGACCAGACAGGGTATGTTACTCTGAGCCTACGTGACACTAGAGCTGTGTTACCCTGACCCTACTTGACCAGACAGGGTATGTTACTCTGACCCTACGTGACACTATGAGCTGTGTTACTCTGACCCTACATGACCAGACAGGGTATGTTACTCTGACCCTACGTGACACAATGGGCTGTGTTACCCTGACCCTACATGACCAGACAGGGTATGTTACTCTGACCCTACGTGACACTATGGGCTGTGTTACCCTGACATTACATGACCAGACAGGGTATGTTACTCTGACCCTACGTGACACAATGAGCTGTGTTACTCTGACCCTACATGACCAGACAGGGTATGTTACTCTGACCCTACGTGGCACTATGGGCTGTGTTACCCTGACCCTACGTGACCAGACAGGGTATGTTACTCTGACGCTACGTGACACTATGGGATGTGTTACTCTGACCCTACCTAACCCGACAGGGTATGTTACTCTGACCCTACGTGACACTATGAGCTGTGGTACTCTGACCCTACATGACCAGACAGGGTATGTTACTCTGACCCTACATGATACTATGAGCTGTGTTACTCTGACCCTACATGACCAGACAGGGTATGTTACTCTGACCCTACGTGACACTATGGGCTGTGTTTCCCTGACCCTACATGACCAGACAGGGTATGTTACTCTGACCCTACGTGACACTATGGGCTGTGTTACTCTGACCCTACGTGACCAGACAGGGTATGTTACTCTGACCCTACGTGACACTATGGACTGTGTTACCCTGACCCTATGAGACCAGACAGGGTATGTTACTCTGACCCTACGTGACACCATGGGCTGTTACCCTGACCCTACGTGACCAGACAGGGTATGTTACTCTGACGCTACGTGACACTATGGGCTGTGATACCCTGACCCTACATGACCAGTCAGGGTATGTTACTCTGACCCTACATGACACTATGAGCTGTGTTACCCTGACCCTACATGACCAGACATGGTATGTTACTCTGACCCTACGTGACACTATGAGCTGTGTTACTCTGACCCTACATGACCAGACAGGGTATGCTACTCTGACCCTACATGACACTATGGGCTGTGTTACTCTGACCCTACGTGACCAGACAGGGTATGTTACTCTGACCCTACGTGACCAGACAGGGTATGTTACTCTGACCCTACGTGACACTATGGGCTGTGTTACTCTGACCCTACCTGACCAGACAGGGTATGTTACTCTGACCCTACGTGACCAGACAGGGTATGTTACTCTGACCCTACGTGACACTATGGGCTGTGTTACCCTGACCCTACATGACCAGACAGGGTATGTTACTCTGACCCTATGTGACACAATGGGCTAATCTGACCCTACGTGACCAGACAGGGTATCTTACTCTGACCCTACATGACCAGACAGGGTATGTTACTCTCACCCTACGTGATACTATGAGCTGTGTTACTCTGACCCTATATGACCAGACAGGGTATGTTACTCTGACCCTACGTGACACTATGGGCTGTGTTACCCTGACCCTCCATGACCTGACAGGGTATGTTACTCTGACCCTACCTGACACTATGGGCTGTGCTACTCTGACCCTACATGACCAGACAGGGTATGTTACTCTGACCCTACGTGACCAGACAGGGTATGTTACTCTGACCCTACGTGACACTATGGGCTGTGTTACCCTGACCCTACATGACCAGACAGGGTATGTTACTCTGAGCCTACGTGACACTAGAGCTGTGTTACCCTGACCCTACTTGACCAGACAGGGTATGTTACTCTGACCCTACGTGACACTATGAGCTGTGTTACTCTGACCCTACATGACCAGACAGGGTATGTTACTCTGACCCTACGTGACACAATGGGCTGTGTTACCCTGACCCTACATGACCAGACAGGGTATGTTACTCTGACCCTACGTGACACTATGGGCTGTGTTACCCTGACATTACATGACCAGACAGGGTATGTTACTCTGACCCTACGTGACACAATGAGCTGTGTTACTCTGACCCTACATGACCAGACAGGGTATGTTACTCTGACCCTACGTGGCACTATGGGCTGTGTTACCCTGACCCTACGTGACCAGACAGGGTATGTTACTCTGTTTGCTACGTGACACTATGGGATGTGTTACTCTGACCCTACCTAACCCGACAGGGTATGTTACTCTGACCCTACGTGACACTATGAGCTGTGCTACTCTGACCCTACATGACCAGACAGGGTATGTTACTCTGACCCTACATGATACTATGAGCTGTGTACTCTGACCCTACATGACCAGACAGGGTATGTTACTCTGACCCTACGTGACACTATGGGCTGTGTTACCCTGACCCTTCATGACCAGACAGGGTATGTTACTCTGACCCTACGTGACACTATGGGCTGTGTTACTCTGACCCTATGTGACCAGACAGGGTATGTTACTCTGACCCTACGTGACCAGACAGGGTATGTTACTCTGACCCTATGTGACACTATGGGCTGTGTTACCCTGACATTACATGACCAGACAGGGTATGTTACTCTGACCCTATGTGGCACTATGGGCTGTGGTACTCTGACCCTACGTGACCAGACAGGGTATGTTACTCTGACCCTACGTGACACTATGGGCTGTGTTACCCTGACCCTACATGACCAGACAGGGTATGTTACTCTGACCCTACGTGACCAGACAGGGTATGTTATTCTGACCCTACATGACCAGACAGGGTATGTTACTCTGACCCTACGTGACACTATGAGCTGTGTTACTCTGACCCTGCATGACCAGACAGGGTATGTTACTCTGACCCTACGTGACACTATGAGTTGTGTTACTCTGAACCTACATGACCAGACAGGGTATGTTACTCTGACTCTACGTGACACTATGAGTTGTGTTACTCTGACCCTACATGACCAGACAGGGTATGTTACTCTGACCCTACGTGACACTATGAGTTGTGTTACTCTGACCCTACATGACCAGACAGGGTATGTTACTCTGACTCTACGTGACACTATGAGCTGTGTTACTCTGACCCTACGTGACCAGACAGGGTATGTTACTCTGACCCTACGTGACACTATGGGCTGTGTTACCCTGACCCTACATGACCAGACAGGGTATGTTACTCTGACCCTACGTGACCAGACAGGGTATGTTATTCTGACCCTACATGACCAGACAGGGTATATTACTCTGACCCTACGTGACACTATGAGCTGTGTTACTCTGACCCTGCATGACCAGACAGGGTATGTTACTCTGACCCTACGTGACACTATGAGTTGTGTTACTCTGAACCTACATGACCAGACAGGGTATGTTACTCTGACTCTACGTGACACTATGAGTTGTGTTACTCTGACCCTTCATGACCAGACAGGGTATGTTACTCTGACCCTACGTGACACTATGGGCTGTGTTACTCTGACCCTATGTGACCAGACAGGGTATGTTACTCTGACCCTACGTGACCAGACAGGGTATGTTACTCTGACCCTATGTGACACTATGGGCTGTGTTACCCTGACATTACATGACCAGACAGGGTATGTTACTCTGACCCTATGTGGCACTATGGGCTGTGGTACTCTGACCCTACGTGACCAGACAGGGTATGTTACTCTGACCCTACGTGACACTATGGGCTGTGTTACCCTGACCCTACATGACCAGACAGGGTATGTTACTCTGACCCTACGTGACCAGACAGGGTATGTTATTCTGACCCTACATGACCAGACAGGGTATATTACTCTGACCCTACGTGACACTATGAGCTGTGTTACTCTGACCCTGCATGACCAGACAGGGTATGTTACTCTGACCCTACGTGACACTATGAGTTGTGTTACTCTGAACCTACATGACCAGACAGGGTATGTTACTCTGACTCTACGTGACACTATGAGTTGTGTTACTCTGACCCTACATGACCAGACAGGGTATGTTACTCTGACCCTACGTGACACTATGAGTTGTGTTACTCTGACCCTACATGACCAGACAGGGTATGTTACTCTGACCCTACGTGACACTATGAGTTGTGTTACTCTGACCCTACATGACCAGACAGGGTATGTTACTCTGACTCTACGTGACACTATGAGTTGTGTTACTCTGACCCTACATGACCAGACAGGGTATGTTACTCTGACCCTACGTGACACTATGAGCTGTGTTACTTTGACCCTACATGACCAGACAGGGTATGTTACTCTGACTCTACGTGACACTATGAGTTGTGTTACTCTGACCCTACATGACCAGACAGGGTATGTTACTCTGACCCTACATGACCAGACAGGGTATGCTACTCTATTATTTGTTTCTTCTCTGCTTCAGGCTCCTTTATCTGCCAAGCTGGGAGCGCCCAGAAATAGACTAAATGCAGATATGAGGCACGATATGAAGCATTAAATTACAGCATTAAATTAAAGTACTTTTAGTTGCAGTGCATGGGGACATATGTGGACAAAAGATGTAAACAGGGCTGATGGGAAGTATGAACAGGTGGTACACGTGGGGTTTCAAAGCACTATTTGAGTGCACTTCCTACACAGAACTGTAAATAAAGCAAGGACAGATGCTGAGCACTTTTGTCTTCTTGGGCTTTAGCAAAATAGGGAAGAGCACCACACCCGAGCGGAAGTCATCAGCTTGACTACAAAACTAAGAGTGCGTGTCTTCCGGGGCGGGTCACGGTGCACCCCAAAGGTACATCCTCCTCCCCCAGTAACATAATGGAGTCTGGAGAAAGTGGAATAAATTGACAAGTCCCAGTGCTTTAAAACTCCTTTTCTATCTGTCCAGAGACTTACTCGGTGCCATCTATGATGATAACGTCCTGCAATGCCACTTCCAGCAATGTCACAGAGGTCAAAGGTCAGCCCCTCCCCCGGGAAATTTGGGGGCCAACTTTCCAGCCACTGGTCGCTTGTAACTAACTGTGTAAGTGTCCTTGACTTTTGTCAGTGTGACCCGAGCACCTGTGAGCAATATTCTGCCTTCTCTATAGGTGTATTGTGTCATCTACCTTCTTTTACTTCTGTATGAGCAGGTGGCCATAAGTATAGAAACGTACACCTTCCAGGCACTAGCGAGCTCTAGACCTTGTAATTTACTCCTTCATGAGTGCTAACAGGCCTCTGACCAGACAGGGTATGTTACTCTGACTCTACGTGACACTATGGGCTGTGTTACTCTGACCCTACCTGACCAGACAGGGTATGTTACTCTGACCCTATGTGACCAGACAGGGTATGTTACTCTTACCCTAAGTGACACAATGGGCTGTGTTACCCTGACATTACATGACCAGACAGGGTATGTTACTCTGACCCTACGTGACACTATGGGCTGTGTTACCCTGACATTACATGACCAGACAGGGTATGTTACTCTGACCCTACGTGACACAATGAGCTGTGTTACTCTGACCCTACATGACCAGACAGGGTATGTTACTCTGACCCTACGTGGCACTATGGGCTGTGTTACCCTGACCCTACGTGACCAGACAGGGTATGTTACTCTGACCCTACGTGACACTATGAGCTGTGTTACTCTGACCCTACATGACCAGAGAGGGTATGTTACTCTGACCCTACGTGACACTATGGGCTGTGTTACTCTGACCCTACGTGACCTGACAGGGTATGTTACTCTGACCCTATGTGACCAGACAGTGTATGTTACTCTGACCCTACGTGACACTATGGGCTGTGTTACCCTGACCCTACATGACCAGACAGGGTATGTTACTCTGACCCTTTGTGACACAATGGGCTGTGTTAATCTGACCCTATGTGACCAGACAGGGTATCTTACTCTGACCCTACATGACCAGACAGGGTATGTTACTCTCACCCTACGTGATACTATGAGCTGTGTTACTCTGACCCTATATGACCAGACAGGGTATGTTACTCTGACCCTACGTGACACTATGGGCTGTGTTACCCTGACCCTCCATGACCTGACAGGGTATGTTACTCTGACCCTACATGACACAATGGGCTGTGCTACTCTGACCCTACATGACCAGAAAGGGTATGTTACTCTGACCCTACGTGACCAGACAGGGTATGTTACTCTGACCCTACGTGACACTATGGGCTGTGTTACCCTGACCCTACATGACCAGACAGGGTATGTTACTCTGAGCCTACGTGACACTAGAGCTGTGTTACCCTGACCCTACTTGACCAGACAGGGTATGTTACTCTGACCCTACGTGACACTATGAGCTGTGTTACTCTGACCCTACATGACCAGACAGGGTATGTTACTCTGACCCTACGTGACACAATGGGCTGTGTTACCCTGACCCTACATGACCAGACAGGGTATGTTACTCTGACCCTACGTGACACTATGGGCTGTGTTACCCTGACATTACATGACCAGACAGGGTATGTTACTCTGACCCTACGTGACACAATGAGCTGTGTTACTCTGACCCTACATGACCAGACAGGGTATGTTACTCTGACCCTACGTGGCACTATGGGCTGTGTTACCCTGACCCTACGTGACCAGACAGGGTATGTTACTCTGACGCTACGTGACACTATGGGATGTGTTACTCTGACCCTACCTAACCCGACAGGGTATGTTACTCTGACCCTACGTGACACTATGAGCTGTGGTACTCTGACCCTACATGACCAGACAGGGTATGTTACTCTGACCCTACATGATACTATGAGCTGTGTTACTCTGACCCTACATGACCAGACAGGGTATGTGTGAGAAGTTGGCCTGGTATATGCTGTTCACTAATTAAAGTGGACACCTTGCACCAGGGCAAATCGACTCTTATGGTAGATAGGTTTAAGACAACTGTAGGAAGGTGGAATCTGACTACATGGTTGCCCCCACTTTTTTTATGGTGTTTTGCTGGTTTATGACTTAGTTGGACTGGGACCCTGCTATTCAGGGCCCCAGTCTATCTGCTCTCTCTAAATGACATGGAGTGCACTCTAGGTGCACTAGTGATTGGTTACTGTGGTGCCTTATGAGTCCCTAGTATATGGTACCTTAGGTGCCAAGGGCATAGGTACTTCACAGGCCTCCCAGGGGCTGCAGCATGTGTTATGCCACCCCTGGGAAGCAGTCTAAATCTGACACCACAGGCCTGCTACTGCAGCCTGGGTGAGGTGGTGCTAGCACCCCTCACTGAGATATAGGTTTCCTATATCTCTCCTGCACACACATATAAACCTATCAGTCACCCCTAAGGCAGGCCCTATCAATCCTGAGGGCAGGGTGCTTGGCTTCTATGTGAGGGGGTGCCTCTGCCTGAGCAGGGCCCCTCTGCAGCTCTCAGAGTCTATTCTCTGGTGCTGTTTGTGGATGCGGTTAAACCATATACTATTAAGTGCATTATATCCTCGCGGTAAATGCTAACTTTGGAATGGCTGCATCAAAACATGTCGTGTTTGGTGTCAAACATCTTGGAATACTACCCCCCGCCAATCTTGGCGGCGGGGGTAGCATTCCACCCTTCTAGAGGGATAAGACATGTACCTGCTGTGGAAACGCGGTAGAATCCTAAAGAGCCCTGGCATCACAAAATGGATGCCACCAGTCACAGACACTGGGCTGCCCTCCTGCTGATGACCGAAACTCGCAGTGGAGGAAGCCCAACAATAGGCATCCTGTCACAGGGAGGTGTAACCACCTTCCAGACAGGGTTTAGTGTATTGGGGCTGGGTGGGTGCACTCTTAGAGTGCTTTGAAGTCCTGCACTGGGGGAGCAGAAGGCTCCTCTGTGCATATGCCAGTTCAAACCAGCTCAGGGGCTACCTGCCCCTGCTCTGGCGCGAAACTGGACAAAGGGAAGTGGGTGTAGCCACCCCTCCCTTGACCCTCCCATAGGTGGGGTCATAGAGCTAGTCCATCCCCTCTTTTTAGTATAAGAGGGGGAACCTTGCCATTGCAAAGCAGATAACCCCTGGACGACGCTCTACAGAAGAATCCTGGCCCTTCGACGTTCCACTACCTTTGGAAGACAGAAGAATCTCCCTTGGAGTCAAGGAGTGACTCCCCTGCTTGGCAGGCACCAAAAACGACAACGACGGTCACAAACTACGCCGCTCCCGCCGGAGTCCGAAGTCCCTGCAGCCCAAGAAGTGGATTTCCTGACCTCTCCCAGGCCATCGTGAGTCCCCAGCGAAGCTGAGGCAAGTGGACCCCACGAGTAACGAGGAACCGCGACCCCTGGGTACCGTGCACTATTGTCGAGTGCAACCCTTTCACAACGTTCTACGAACTTGTGCTTTGGACCACGTGTGGTCCCGACCTCCAGCAGGAATCCCTCCGAAGATCAGAGGCCTACACCGTCCCGAGTGACCGTGGGCCCCTGTTGAGTGATTCCGCCCGAGGTGTCTTCGCGATCCCTTGCCCTCTGGCTTGTGGGTCCCCAGAAGACTTCTTAAAGAAACCAAAGGGCTCCCCTGGTTGCTCCAGGCCTGCCCTGACTTACCCTTGCTGGGTGAGTTCCACAGACCTTGCTGGTCTGCGCCATCGACTTTTCTCCATCTCCCCGAGACTTGCGGCTGCCAAGGCTTGTTGGCTCCGATCGAGTTGCCGACACTGCAGTCAGCTGCAGACATCGAGGGACACACCGAATCCAGCTCCTGGTCATCGTCGACGCCTCCTGGACCACGTGGCTGAAGAGTCAAGGCACCCGCAACCGACCTGAAGCGACCGACGACGGTGGGCATCCATCTTCCTTGCCCCGGGTCACTGCCAAGTGACTTTGAACACTGTCCCCTCTGCTTTCAGGTCATCCTTCTTCAGAATCCAGGCTTGGATTCCACCGGACACTTCTTCAGCTCCCGCAAGCAGCAAGTCTTCTTTGTTCGCCATTGAAAACGACGCCGCGACCCGACACCAAAGGACACCTGTGCACCCGGCTTCCCTGGGTGAGGTAACTCCAGCACTACGGTGCTCCTGTGGGTGGGGGCCCTAGAACTACTTACCCTGTAAGTGACTTGCTTGTAGGTTCTCCCGAAGTATCCTAAAACTCTTTATTTCCAACCGCGACTTTCCCCATTGAAGTTAACGGCGATCCGCGCCTGTGTATCCACACTGCACGCGTCCCCCGTGGGTCCTTTACTTACCTGCCTTGGGTGGTTTTGTGAGGCCCCAGCACTTCTGAAGGCCCTAGGCCTTGTCTCCCTGCAAGTCGTTGTTTCTAAGTCTCTTACTTAGTATATGGTCTGGTACGCCCCTAGGGCCCCAGCCATATTTTGTGCTTAACTTATTGTGAAACGTTGATTTGTGCATATGTTTGTCTTCTAATCTCAAAAAGAGATTAGTAGAGAGTTATTTAGAAATAAATACATATATATTTGATATATATACCTGTGTGGTGTCTTTTCATTTGGTGATTCAAGAGATTATATGGTAAAACAAGCTGCTTTACATTCCTCCGAGACTTAGCCTGAAGGCTGCTCTCCACAGCTACCACTAGGATAGCTTTCTTTAAAAGGTTGTCTTAAACCTATCTACCATAAGAGTCGATTTGCCCTGGTGCAAGGTGTCCACTTTAATTAGTGAACAGCATATACCAGGCCAACTTCTCACATTGGTGGGCAGCGTGTGGGATTCCAGCTTGCCATTGTTTTACCAGAAAATCTCTATTTGAATTACTAACTGAAAACCATTATAGGTACTCAAGATACATATAAAGTCAAGCTTAGTATCAATCAGTTCTACTGAACTTAGAGCTGGGTGCCAAGGGATAGCACACCCTTTCCACAGCTCAAGCTAGGATCAGTAGGCCACAAACTAGTGTAGGTAGTACAACACTGCACAACACTAGAATGTCCTTAAGGGGTGGACCCAGTGGATCCACTCAGCCTCAGTATAAGGACATGGCTTTCTCTGACTTGAGAGCCATGTGTGTTGAAAGACACCTGAAGCTAGGACAGAGTCCCTCAACACTTCACCTGATAGATCTGCTGACAGCAGATGACCTTAGATTGGCTCTAGGAGCTAGGGGGTCTGAATCAGTGGGTGGGTCAGTCATAGTATCTGGGTCAGATGATGAAAATCAGAATGACCAAGACTCTGTGATTGAAGGGCCAGGCTTCAAGGGGCCTGAAAAGGACAGAGGAATTCTCCATAAGAGAACTGACAGAGAGGAGGAGAGGCACAGATCCCCTTCCAGGAAATCTGACCACTCTTATCACTCTGGCAGAGAATCTGTCCAGCAGAGGAACTCATACTTTCCCTTAAGAGAGACCTCCTCTGAGAGAAGGTGCAAACTGCTCCAGTATGAGGAAGCCAAAGTGGCCCTCAGAACCAAGCAGTTGGCACTGGATAGAGAAGCCCTGGAGATCCAGAGAGCTTCCAGAAGGGAGGGTTTAGAACCCCTGGTGGCAGCAACAGTGTCCCTAGAGGCAGAGAATATATTCCTGACCATAGGAACCTGAGCAAGGTTGTTCCTCCCTACCAGAGTGGGGATGATATCCACAAGTGGATAACTGCTATGGAGAGGGCCTGTAGAGTACAGCAGGTCCCCCAAAAGCAGTGGGCAGCAATCTTGTGGCTCTCCTTTTCAGATAAAGGAAGAGACAAGCTCCTCACTGTTAGAGAGGAGGATGCTGATGATTATGAGGTCCTGAAGAGTGCACTGATAGATGGGTTTGGCTTAACCACTGAGCAGTACAGGTTGAAGTTCAGAGATACCCAGAAGGCACAGACTCAGGACTGGACAGACTTTGTAGATTGTGCATCCAAGGCTCTGGAGGGTTGGCTGGTTGGCAGTAGGGTTACTGATTTCAAAGGATTTTATAATCTAATGATGAGAGAACAGATCCTTAATAATTGTCAAAACCAGCTTTTACACCAGTACCTGGTGGACTCTGATCTGACCTCTCCCCAAGAATTGGGAAAGAAGGCAGACAAATGGGTCAGAACCAGAGTAAGGCCTAAGAATCAGGGTGGTGACCACAAGAAAGATTCTACCAAGTCCGAAGAGAAAGGTGGGGATAAATCTAAGGATAAGTCCACTACAGGGCCCCAAAAGTCCTCTTCTGGGGGTGGGTCCCAAACTCCTTCCTCTCCTGAAAAGAAACCCTATTGCCATGTCTGTAAAAAGCCTGGGCACTGGAAATCTGATCCCAGTTGTCCCAGGATTGGCAATAAAGAAAATGTTCCTCCAACAACTACTACCACCCCTCCTGGTACTACCAGTAGTAATCCTCCAGTTGGGAGTAGTGCACCCAAAAAGTTAGGTGCTTTTGCAAGAGGAACAGAGGTGGGCCCTAGTTTAGACAGGACCCCCTCAACAGACTCCTCAGATTCTGATGGTGGTATAGGATTTGCCACCTTTACCGTGGGTCCCACAGCATTGGGCAGGTACAGACTGGAGCCAATAATTAATGGTCAGAAAGCTGTGGCATTTAGGGACACAGGGGCTAGTGTCACCATGGTGGCAGGGAAACTAGTCCCCCTCACCAGCTTTTACCTGAGTTTAAATACCAGGTGACCAACATTGATGGTGTCAGAACAGATCACCCCATGGCCATAGTCAATCTCAGCTGGGAGGGGTCACAGGCCCAAAAAGAGTGGCAGTGTCCCCAACCTTACCTGTAGATTGCCTGATGGGCAATGATCTGGAAATTTCAGCCTGGGCTGAAATTGAACACCAAACCCATCTGAAGATGTTGGGTGTCCCTGTAAAGGTTAGTGGGGCTGTGATGGCCACAGCCCCAGCCCAAGATTTTGGAGAGATGGAGCCTGGAAAAATGGCCCACTCTCCCCCAGAAGAGAGCACAAGGGTTGAAGAAAAGTCTTCTTCCCTCCAGACAGTAGGTAAGGGTCAGCCTCCTCAGGGAACTGACCCTACCCCTAGTGAAGGAACTGCCACAGAGGTAGTCAGGCCTGGCCTGGCCACCCCCCTGATGGCAGAGGACCCTTACAAGGTGGTACCCAGTCTGGAGTAGGTAACCTGCCCCTCTCTACCCTGCCTCAGTCAGCCCAGGGCTGCAGAGGTCAGGGAGGTCAGTGGACCCCCAATGGCCCCCTGTCCAGAGGAACCCCCCCATCAGCAGATTAGGGGCACCCAGGCTAGTAGCCCTAGTCAGGTAGAAATTCCTCAACCCACTGAGGGATCCCCCATACCTTTATGTAGGGACCTCCCCCAGAAGGACTCTGTTAGGCAAGGGCAAACCTGGGACCAAAAGGTTCCAAACATGCCATGTCCCTCCAGTGTTCCACCCAAAGGGACCCAACCCCCGGCTGTAGGCAGTCAAAGGTTGACCCTTAGAGCAGAGTACCACTCAGTCATGGAAAGACAGGCATACATGGTGACCAGTGAGCTGAGAAAGCTGAGGCCAACATTCCTAGGGCCACACTTCCCTACTCAGACACCTCACCAGCCTGGTACTTTACCAAAGCACCCCACAGGTAGTGATTCCCCATGGTGGAGACCCTCTCATACCCTTAGGGTGAGGGATTGCTTAGTGGACCATAAGACAGGGGGCAACCATGCTAGTGCAGGTGCTTCCTTATATGGCCACTTAGTCAATAAAGGCTCAACTGGCCAAGGTTAGCCTTATCTCCTTTCGTTTGGGGGGTTATGTAGGAAGGTGGAATCTGACTATATGGTTGCCCCCACTTTTTTATGGTGTTTTGCTGGTTTATGACTTAGTTGGACTGGGACCCTGCTATTCAGGGCCCCAGTCTATCTGCTCTCTCTAAACGACATGGAGTGCACTCTAGGTGCACTAGTGATTGGATACTGTGGTGCCTTATGAGTCCCTAGTATATGGTACCTTAGGTGCCAAGGGCATAGGTACTTCACAGGCCTACCAGGGGCTGCAGCATGTGTTATGCCACCCCTGGGAAGCAGTCTAAATCTGACACCACAGGCCTGCTACTGCAGCCTGGGTGAGGTGGTGCTAGCACCCTCACTGAGATATAGGTTTCCTATATCTCTCCTGCACACACATATAAACCTATCAGTCACCCCTAAGGCAGGCCCTATCAATCCTGAGGGCAGGGTGCTTGGCTTCTATGTGAGGGGGTGCCTCTGCCTGAGCAGGGCCCCTCTGCAGCTCTCAGAGTCTATTCTCTGGTGCTGTTTGTGGATGCGGTTAAACCATATACTATTTAAGTGCATTATATCCTCGCGGTAAATGCTAACTTTGGAATGGCTGCATCAAAACATGTCGTGTTTGGTGTCAAACATCTTGGAATACTACCCCCCGCCAATCTTGGCGGCGGGGGTAGCATTCCACCCTTCTAGAGGGATAAGACATGTACCTGCTGTGGAAACGCGGTAGAATCCTAAAGAGCCCTGGCATCACAAAATGGATGCCACCAGTCACAGACACTGGGCTGCCCTCCTGCTGATGACCGAAACTCGCAGTGGAGGAAGCCCAACAATAGGCATCCTGTCACAGGGAGGTGTAACCACCTTCCAGACAGGGTTTAGTGTATTGGGGCTGGGTGGGTGCACTCTTAGAGTGCTTTGAAGTCCTGCACTGGGGGAGCAGAAGGCTCCTCTGTGCATATGCCAGTTCAAACCAGCTCAGGGGCTACCTGCCCCTGCTCTGGTGCGAAACTGGACAAAGGGAAGTGGGTGTAGCCACCCCCTCCCTTGACCCTCCCATAGGTGGGGTCATAGAGCTAGTCCATCCCCTCTTTTTAGTATAAGAGGGGAACCTTGCCATTGCAAAGCAGATAACCCCTGGACGACGCTCTACAGAAGAATCCTGGCCCTTCGACGTTCCACTACCTTTGGAAGACAGAAGAATCTCCCTTGGAGTCAAGGAGTGACTCCCCTGCTTGGCAGGCACCAAAAACGACAACGACGGTCGCAAACTACGCCGCTCCCGCCGGAGTCCGAAGTCCCTGCAGCCCAAGAAGTGGATTTCCTGACCTCTCCCAGGCCATCGTGAGTCCCCAGCGAAGCTGAGGCAAGTGGACCCCACGAGTAACGAGGAACCGCGACCCCTGGGTACCGTGCACTATTGTCGAGTGCAACCCCTTCACAACGTTCTACGAACTTGTGCTTTGGACCACGTGTGGTCCCGACCTCCAACAGGAATCTCTCCGAAGATCAGAGGCCTACACCGTCCCGAGTGACCGTGGGCCCCTGTTGAGTGATTCCGCCCGAGGTGTCTTCGCGATCCCTTGCCCGCTGGCTTGTGGGTCCCCAGAAGACTTCTTAAAGAAACCAAAGGGCTCCCCTGGTTGCTCCAGGCCTGCCCTGACTTACCCTCGCTGGGTGAGTTCCACAGACCTTGCTGGTCTGCGCCATCGACTTTTCTTCATCTCCCCGAGACTTGCGGCTGCCAAGGCTTGTTGGCTCCGATCGAGTTGCCGACACCGCAGTCAGCTGCAGACGTCGAGGGACACACCGAATCCAGCTCCTGGTCGTCGTCGACGCCTCCTGGACCACGTGGCTGAAGAGTCAAGGCACCCGCAACCGACCTGAATCGACCGACGACGGTGGGCATCCATCTTCCTTGCCCCGGGTCACTGCCAAGTGACTTTGAACACTGTCCCCTCTGCTTTCAGGTCATCCTTCTTCAGAATCCAGGCTTGGATTCCACCGGACACTTCTTCAGCTCCCGCAAGCAGCAAGTCTTCTTTGTTCGCCATTGAAAACGACGCCGCGACCCGACACCAAAGGACACCTGTGCACCCGGCTTCCCTGGGTGAGGTAACTCCAGCACTACGGTGCTCCTGTGGGTGTGGGCCCTAGAACTACTTACCCTGTAAGTGACTTGCTTGTAGGTTCTCCCGAAGTATCCTAAAACTCTTTATTTCCAACCGCGACTTGCCCCATTGAAGTTAACGGCGATCCGCGCCTGTGTATCCACACTGCACGCGTCCCCGTGGGTCCTTTACTTACCTGCCTTGGGTGGTTTCGTGAGGCCCCAGCACTTCTGAAGGCCCTAGGCCTTGTCTCCCTGCAAGTCGTTGTTTCTAAGTCTCTTACTTAGTATATGGTCTGGTACGCCCCTAGGGCCCCAGCCATATTTTGTGCTTAACTTATTGTGAAACGTTGATTTGTGCATATGTTTGTCTTCTAATCTCATAAAGAGATTAGTAGAGAGTTATTTAGAAATAAATACATATATATTTGATATATATACCTGTGTGGTGTCTTTTCATTTGGTGATTCAAGAGATTATATGGTAAAACAAGCTGCTTTACATTCCTCCGAGACTTAGCCTGAAGGCTGCTCTCCACAGCTACCACTAGGATAGCTTTCTTTAAAAGGTTGTCTTAAACCTATCTACCATAAGAGTCGATTTGCCCTGGTGCAAGGTGTCCACTTTAATTAGTGAACAGCATATACCAGGCCAACTTCTCACAACAGGTATAGAAAGAAGCAAGAGCAGTGCAGAAAAAAGCAACAGAGGTGCAGAAGGAGGCAAGAGGGGTGCAGAAAGAGGCAAGAGAAGTGCAGAAAGAAGCAAAAAAGGTGCAGAAAGAGGCAAGAGAGGTGCAGAAAGAGGCAAGAGAGGTGCAGAAAGAGGCAAGAGAGGTGCAGAAAGAGGGAAGAGGGGTGCAGAAAGAGGCAAGAGAGGAGCAGAAAGAAGCAAGAGAGGTGTAGAAAGAAGCAAGAGAAGTGCAGAAAGAAGCAAGAGAAGTGCAGAAAGAAGCAACAGGGGCGCAGAAAGAGGCAAGAGAGGTGCAGAAAGAGCAAGAGAAGTGCAGAAGGAAGCAACAGAGGTGCAGAAAGAGGCAAGAAAAGTGCAGAAAGAGGCAAGCGAGTTGCAGAAACAGGCAAAAGAGGTGCAGAAAGAGGTAACAGGGGTGCAGACAGAGGCAAGAGAGGTGCAGAAAGATCCAACAGAGGTGCAGAAAAAGGCAAAAGGGGTGCAGAAATGTGCAAGAGTGTAGCAGACAGAAGCAAGTGCAGTGCAGAAAGAACCAACAGAATGCAGAAAGAGGAAAGACGGGTGCAGAAAGAGTCAAGAGAGGTGCAGAAAAAGTAAAAAGAGGTGCAGAAAAAGGCAAGAGGGCTGCAGAAAGAGGCAAGAGAGGAGAAGAAAGAGGCAAGAGAGGTGCACACAGAGGCACGAAGGGTGGAGAAATGTACAAGAGAGGTGCAGAAAGAAGCAAGAGAAGTGCAGAAAGAAGCAACAGAGGTGCAGAAAGAGGCAAGAGGAGTGCAGACAGAGGCAAGAGAGGTGCAGAAAGAGGGAAGAGGGGTGTAGAAACAGGCAAGAGGGGTGCAGAAATTTGCAAGACAGGTGCAGGAAAAAACAAGAGCAGTACAGAAACAACCAAGAGAAGTGCAGAAAGAGGCAAGAGCGGTGCAGAAAGAGGCAAGAGAAGTGCAGAAGGAAGCAACAGGGGGGCAGAAAGAGGCAATAGAACTGTAGAAAGAGGCAAGAGAGTTGCAGAAACAGGCAAGAGATGTGCAGAAAGAGGGAACAGGGGTGCAGAAAGAGGCAAGAGAGATGCAGAAAGAGGGAAGAGAGGTGTAAATAGAGGGAACATGGGTGCAGAAAGAGGCAAAAGGGTGCAGAAAGTAGGCAAGAGAGGTGCAGAAAGAAGGAAGAAGGATGCAGAAAGAGGCAAGAGAGGTGCGGAAAGAAGCAACAGAAGTGCAGAAAGAAACAGGAGAAGTGCAGAAAGAAGCAACAGAGGTGCAGAAAGAGGCAAGAGAGGTGCAGAAAGAGGGAAGAGAGGTGTAAATAGAGGGAACATGGGTGCAGAAAGAGGCAAAAGGGGTCCAGAAAGTAGCAAGAGAGGTGCAGAAAGAAGGAAGAAGGGTGCAGAAAGAGGCAAGAGGAGTGCGGAAAGAAGCAACAGAAGTGCAGAAAGAAACAGGAGAAGTGCAGAAAGAAGCAACAGAGGTGCAGAAAGAGGCAAGAGAGGTGCAGAAAGATGCAAGAGAAGTGCAGAAAGATGCAACAGAGGTGCAGAAGGAGGCAAGAGAAGTGCAGAAAGAAGCAAGAGGGGTGCAGAAAGAAGCAAGAGAGGTGAAGAAAGAAGCAAGAGATGTGCAGAAGAAAGCAACAGAATTGCAAAAAGAGGCAAGAAAATTACAGAAAGAGGCAAGAGATTTGCAGAAACAGGCAAAAGAGGTGCAGAAAGAGGGAAGAGAGGAGTAGAAAGAGGGAAGATGGGTGCAGAAAGAGGCAACAGGGGTGCAGAAAGAAATAAGAGAGATGCAGAAAGAGGGAAGAAGGGTGCAGAAAGATGCAAGATGGGTGGAGAAAGAAGCAGCAAAAGTGCAGAAATAAGCAGGAGAAATGCTGAAAGAAGCAACAGAGGTGCAGAAATGTGAAAGACAGGTGTAGAAAGAAGCAAGAGCAGTGCAGAAAAAAACAACAGAGGTGCAGAAGGAGGCAAGAGGGGTACTGAAAGAGGCAAAAGAAGTGCAGGAAAAAGCACAAGAGGTGCAGAAAGAGGCAAGAGGGCTGTAGAAAAAGGCAAGAGAGGTGCAGAAAGAGGCAAGAGAGGTGCACAAAGAGGGAAGAAGGGTGCAGAAAGAGGCAAGAGCGGTGCAGAAAGAAACAAGAGAGGTGTAGAAAGAAGGAAGAGAAGTGCAGAAAGAAGCAAGAGAAGTGCAGAAAGAAGCAACAGATGTGCAGAAAGAGGCAAAAAAGGTACAAAAAGAGGCAAGGGAAGTGCAGAAGGAAGCAACAGAGGTGTAGAAAGAGGCAATAAAAGTGCAGAAAGAGGCAAGCGAGTTGCAGAAACAGGCAAAAGAGGTGCAGAAAGAGGTAACAGGGGTGCAGACAGAGGCAAGAGAGGTGCATAAAGAACCAACAGAGGTGCAGAAAGAGGCAAAAAGGGTGTAGAAATGTGCAAGAGCGTAGCAGACAGAAGCAAGAGCAGTGCAGAAAGAACCAACAGAATGCAGAAAGAGGAAAGACGGGTGCAGAAAGAGGCAAGAGAAGTGCAGAAAAAGTAAAAGAGGTGCAGAAAGAGCCAAGAGTGGTGCAGAAAGAAGCAAGAGAGGAGAAGAAAGAGGCAAGAGAGGTACACACAGAGGCATGAGGGGTGGAGAAATTTACAAGAGAGGTGCAGAAAGAAGCAAAAGAGGTGCAAAAAGAGGCAAGAGGCGTGCAGAAAGAAGCAAGAGAAGTGCAGAGAGAAGGAACAGAGGTGCAGAAAGAGGCAAGAGGGGTACAGACTGAGGCAAGAGAGGTGCAGAAAGAGGAAAGAGGGGTGTAGAAACAGGCAAGAGGGGTGCAGAAATTTGCAAGACAGGTACAGGAAGAAACAAGAGCAGTACAGAAACAACCAAGACAAGTGCAGAAATAGGCAAGAGCTGTGCAGAAAGAGGCAAGAGAAGTGCAGAATGAAGCAACAGAGGTGCAGAAAGAGGCAAGAGAACTGTAGAAAGAGGCAAGTGAGTTGCAGAAACAGGCAAGAGATGTGCAGAAAGAGGGAACAGGGGTGCAGAAAGAGGCAAGAGAGGTACAGAAAGAGGGAAGAGAGGTGTAAAAAGAGGGAACATGGGTGCAGAAAGAGGCAAGAGGGGTGTAGAAAGAAGCAAGAGAGGTGCAGAAAGAGGGAAGAAGGGTGCAGAAAGAGGCAAGAGGGGTGCAGAAAGAACCAACAGAAGTGCAGAAAGAAACAGGAGAAGTGCAGAAAGAAGCAACATAGGTGCAGAAAGAGGCAAGAGGGGTGCAGAAAGATGCAAGAGAAGTGCAGAAATAAGCAACAGAGGTGCAGAAGGAGGCAAGAGAAGTGCAGAAAGAGGCAAGAGGGGTGCAGAAAGAAGCAAGAGAGGTGAAGAAAGAAGCAAGAGATGTGCAGAACGAATCAACGGAGGTGCAGAAAGAGGCAAGGGGGTGCAGAAAGAGGCAAGAGAGTTGCAGAAACAGGCAAAAGAGGTGCCGAAAGAGGGAAGAGAGGTGTAGAAAGAGGGAAGATAGGGGCAGAAAAGGCAAGAGGGGTGCAGAAAGAAGAAAGAGAGATGCAGAAAGAGGGAAGAAGGGTGCAGAAAGAGGCAGGAGGGGTGCAGAAAGAAGCAACAGAAGTGCAGAAAGAAGCAGGAGAAATGCAGAAAGAAGCAACAGAGGTGCAGAAATTTGCAAGAGAGGTGCAGAAAGAAGCAAGAGCAGTGCAGAAAGAAACAACAGAGGTGCGGAAGGAGGCAAGAGAGGTACAGAAAGAGGCAAAAGAAGTGCAGAAAAAAGCAAAAGAGGTGCGGAAAGAGGAAAGAGCGATGCAGAAGTAAGCAAGAGAGGTGTAAAAAGAAGCAAGAGAAAGGTCAGAAAGAAGCAACAGAGGTGCAGAAGAGGCAAGAGGGGTGCAGAGGCAAGAGAAGTGCAGAAGGAAGCAACAGAGGTGCAGAAAAATGCAAGAAAAGTGCAGAAAGAGGCAAGAGAGTTGCAGAAACAGGCAAAAGAGGTGCAGAAAGAGGGAACAGGGGTGCAGACAGAGGCAAGAGAGGTGCAGAAAGAACCAACAGAGGTGCAGAAAAAGGCAAAAGGGGTGCAGAAATGTGCAAGAGTGTAGCAGACAGAAGCAAGTGCAGTGCAGAAAGAACCAACAGAGTGCAGAAAGAGGCAAGACAGGTGCAGAAAGAGTCAAGAGAGGTGCAGAAAAAGTAAAAGAGGTGCAGAAAAAGGCAAGAGGGCTGCAGAAAGAGGCAAGAGAGGAGAAGAAAGAGGCAAGAGAGGTGCACACAGAGGCACGAAGGGTGGAGAAATGTACAAGAGAGGTGCAGAAAGAAGCAAGAGAAGTGCAGAAAGAAGCAACAGAGGTGCAGAAAGAGGCAAGAGGAGTGCAGACAGAGGAAAGAGAGGTGCAGAAAGAGGGAAGAGGGGTGTAGAAACAGGCAAGAGGGGTGCAGAAATTTGCAAGATAGGTGCAGGAAAAAACAAGAGCAGTACAGAAACAACCAAGAGAAGTGCAGAAAGAGGCAAGAGCGGTGCAGAAAGAATCAAGAGAAGTGCAGAAGGAAGCAACAGGGGGGCAGAAAGAGGCAATAGAACTGTAGAAAGAGGCAAGAGAGTTGCAGAAACAGGCAAGAGATGTGCAGAAAGAGGGAACAGGGGTGCAGAAAGAGGCAAGAGAGATGCAGAAAGAGGGAAGAGAGGTGTAAATAGAGGGAACATGGGTGCAGAAAGAGGCAAAAGGGGTGCAGAAAGTAGCAAGAGAGGTGCAGAAAGAAGGAAGAAGGATGCAGAAAGAGGCAAGAGGGGTGCGGAAAGAAGCAACAGAAGTGCAGAAAGAAACAGGAGAAGTGCAGAAAGAAGCAACAGAGGTGCAGAAAGAGGCAAGAGAGGTGCAGAAAGATGCAAGAGAGGTGTAGAAAGAGGCAAGAGGGTGCAGAAAGAGGCAAGAGAGGTGCAGAAAGAAGCAAGAGAGGTGCAGAAACAAGCAAGAGAAGTGCAGAAAGAGGCAAGAGGAGTGCGGAAAGAAGCAACAGAAGTGCAGAAAGAAACAGGAGAAGTGCAGAAAGAAGCAACAGAGGTGCAGAAAGAGGCAAGAGAGGTGCAGAAAGATGCAAGAGAAGTGCAGAAAGATGCAACAGAGGTGCAGAAGGAGGCAAGAGAAGTGCAGAAAGAAGCAAGAGGGGTGCAGAAAGAAGCAAGAGAGGTGAAGAAAGAAGCAAGAGATGTGCAGAAGAAAGCAACAGAATTGCAGAAAGAGGCAAGAAAATTACAGAAAGAGGCAAGAGATTTGCAGAAACAGGCAAAAGAGGTGCAGAAAGAGGGAAGAGAGGTGTAGAAAGAGGGAAGATGAGTGCAGAAAGAGGCAACAGGGGTGCAGAAAGAAATAAGAGAGATGCAGAAAGAGGGAAGAAGAGGTGCAGAAAGATGCAAGAGGGGTGGAGAAAGAAGCAGCAGAGAGTGCAGAAAGAAGCAGGAGAAGTGCAGAAAGAAGCAACAGAGGTGCAGAAATGTGAAAGACAGGTGTAGAAAGAAGCAAGAGCAGTGCAGAAAGAAGCAACAGAGGTGCAGAAAGAGGCAAGAGGGGTGCAGAAAGAGGCAAGAGAAGTGCAGAAAAAGCAAAAGAGGTGCAGAAAGAGGCAAGAGGGCTGTAGAAAAAGGCAAGAGAGGTGCAGAAAGAGGCAAGAGAGGTGCACAAAGAGGGAAGAAGGGTGTAGAAAGAGGCAAGAGCGGTGCAGAAAGAAACAAGAGAGGTGTAGAAAGAAGCAAGAGAAGTGCAGAAAGAAGCAAGAGAAGTGCAGAAAGAAGCAACAGAGGTGCAGAAAGAGGCAAGAGGGGTGCAGAAAGAGGCAAGAGAAGTGCAGAAGGAAGCAACAGAGGTGCAGAAAGAGGCAAGAAAAGTGCAGAAAGAGGCAAGAGAGTTGCAGAAACAGGCAAAAGAGGTGCAGAAAGAGGGAACAGGGGTGCAGACAGAGGCAAGAGAGGTGCAGAAAGAACCAACAGAGGTGCAGAAAGAGGCAAAAGGGGTGCAGAAATGTGCAAGAGAGCAGCAGACAGAAGCAAAAGCAGTGCAGAAAGAACCAACAGAGTGCAGAAAGAGTCGAGACGGGTGCAGAAAGAGGCAAGAGAAGTGCAGAAAAAGTAAAAGAGGTGCAGAAAGAGGCAAGAGTGGTGCAGAAAGAAGCAAGAGAGGAGAAGAAAGAGGCAAAAGAGGTACACACAGAGGCATGAGGGGTGGAGAAATTTACAAGAGAGGTGCAGAAAGAATCAAGAGAAGTGCAGAAAGAAGCAAAAGAGGTGCAGAAAGAGGCAAGAGGGGTGCAGAAAGAAGCAAGAGAAGTGCAGAAAGAAGGAACAGAGGTGCAGAAAGAGGCAAGAGGGGTGCAGACAGAGGCAAGAGAGGTGCAGAAAGAGGAAAGAGGAGTGTAGAAACAGGCAAGAGGGGTGCAGAAATTTGCAAGACAGGTGCAGGAAAAAACAAGAGCAGTACAGAAACAACCAAGAGAAGTGCAGAAAGAGGCAAGAGCGGTGCAGAAAGAGGCAAGAGAAGTGCAGAAGGAAGCAACAGGGGGGCAGAAAGAGGCAATAGAACTGTAGAAAGAGGCAAGAGAGTTGCAGAAACAGGCAAGAGATGTGCAGAAAGAGGGAACAGGGGTGCAGAAAGAGGCAAGAGAGGTACAGAAAGAGGGAAGAGAGGTGTAAAAGAGGAACATGGGTGCAGAAAGAGGCAAGAGGGTGCAGAAAGAAGCAAGAGAGGTGCAGAAAGAGGGAAGAAGGGTGCAGAAAGAGGCAAGAGGGGTGCAGAAAGAAGCAACAGAAGTGCAGAAAGAAACAGGAGAAGTGCAGAAAGAAGCAACAGAGGTGCAGAAAGAGGCAAGAGGGGTGCAGAAAGATGCAAGAGAAGTTCAGAAAGAAGCAACAGAGGTGCAGAAGGAGGCAAGAGAAGTGCAGAAAGAGGCAAGAGGGGTGCAGAAAGAAGCAAGAGAGGTGAAGAAAGAAGCAAGAGATATGCAGAAAGAAGCAATGGAGGTGCAGAAAGAGGCAAGGGGTGCAGAAAGAGGCAAGAGTAGTGCATAAGGAAGCAACAGAGGTGCAAAAAGAGGCAAGAAAAGTACAGAAAGAGGCAAGAGAGTTGCAGAAACAGGCAAGAGATGTGCAGAAAGAGGGAAGAAGGGTGTAGAAAGAGGGAAGAGGGGTGCAGAAAGAGGCAAGAGGGGTGCAGAAAGAAGCAAGAGAGATGCAGAAAGAGGGAAGAAGGGTGCAGAAAGAGGCAAGAGGGATGCAGAAAGAAGCAACAAAAGTGCAGAAAGAAGCAGGAGCAATGCAGAAAGAAGCAACAGAGGTGCAGAAATTTGCAAGACAGGTGTAGAAAGAAGCAAGAGCAGTGCAGAAAGAAACAACAGAGGTGCAGAAGGAGGCAAGAGGGGTCCTGAAAGAGGCAAAAGAAGTGCAGGAAAAAGCAAAAGAGGTGCAGAAAGAGGCAAGAGGTATGTAGAAAGAGGCAAGAGAGGTGCAGAAAGAGGCAAGAGGGGTGCAGAAAGAAGCAAGAGAGGTGTAGAAAGAAGCAAGAGAAGTGCAGAAAGAAGCAACAGAGGTGCAGAAAGAGGCAAGAAAGGTACAAAAAGAGGCAAGGGAAGTGCAGAAGGAAGCAACAGAGGTGTAGAAAGAGGCAATAAAAGTGCAGAAAGAGGCAAGCGAGTTGCAGAAACAGGCAAAAGAGGTGCAGAAAGAGGTAACAGGGGTGCAGACAGAGGCAAGAGAGGTGCATAAAGAACCAACAGAGGTGCAGAAAGAGGCAAAAAGGGTGTAGAAATGTGCAAGAGCATAGCAGACAGAAGCAAGAGCAGTGCAGAAAGAACCAACAGAGTGCAGAAAGAGGCAAGACGGGTGCAGAAAGAGGCAAGAGAAATGCAGAACAAGTAAAAGAGGTGCAGAAAGAGGAAAGAGGGAAGCAGAAAGAGGCAAGAGAGGAGAAGAGAGAGGTAAGAGAGGTACACACAGAGGCAGGAGGGGTGGAGAAATTTACAAGAGAGGTGCAGAAAGAAGCAAGAGAAGTGCAGAAAGAAGCAACAGAGGTTCAGAAAGAGGCAAGAGAAGTGCAGACAGAGGCAAGAGAGGTGCAGAAAGATGGAAGAGGGGTGTAGAAACAGGCAAGAGGGGTACAGAAATTTGCAAGACAGGTACAGAAAGAAACAAGAGCAGTACAGAAACAACCAAGACAAGTGCAGAAAGAGGCAAGAGTGCAGAAAGAGCAGAAGTGCAGAAGAAGCAACAGGGCAGAAAGAGGCAAGAGAACTGTAGAAAGAGGCAAGAGAGTTGCAGCAACAGGCAAGAGATGTGCAGAAAGAGGGAACAGGGGTGCAGAAAGAGGCAAGAGAGGTACAGAAAGAGGGAAGAGAGGTGTAAAAAGAGGGAACATGGGTGCAGAAAGAGGCAAGAGAGTTGTAGAAAGAAGCAAGAGAGGTGCAGAAAGAACCAACAGAAGTGCAGAAAGAAGCAGGAGAAGTGAAGAAAGAAGCAACAGCAGTGCAGAAAGAGGCAAGAGGGGTGCAGGAAAGAGGCAAGAGAAGTGCAGAAAGAAGCAACAGAGGTGCAGAAGGAGGCAAGAGAAGTGCAGAAAGAGGCAAGAGGGATGCAGAAAGAAGCATGAGATGTGAAGAAAGAAGCAAGAGATGTGCAGAAAGAAGCAACGGAGGTGCAGAAAGAGGCAAGAGAGGTGCAGAAAGAGGCAATAGTAGTGCAGAAGGAAGCAACAGAGTTGCAGAAAGAGGCAAGAAAAGTGCAGAAAGAGGCAAGAGAGTTGCAGAAACAGGCAAAAGAGGTGCAGAAAGAGGGAAGAGAGGTGTAGAAAGAGGGAAGATGGGTGCAGAAAGAGGCAAGAGGGATGCAGAAATTAGCAAGAGAGATGCAGAAAGAGGGAAGAACGGTGCAGAAAGAGGCAAGAGGGGTGCAGAAAGAAGCAACAGAAGTGCAAAAAGAAGCAGGAGAAATGCAGAAAGAAGCAACAGAGGTGCAGAAATTTGCAAGAGAGGTGCAGAAAGAAGCAAGAGCAGTGCAGAAAGAAACAACTGAGGTGGAGAAGGAGGCAAGAGGGGTACAGAAAGAGGCAAAAGAAGTGGAGGAAAAAGCAAAAGAGGTGCGGAAAGAGACAAGATGGGTGCAGAAAGATGCAAGAGAGGTGCAGAAAGAGGCAAGAGAGGTGAACAAAGAGGGAAGAAGGGTGCAGAAAGAGGCAAGAGCAGTGCAGAAAGAAGCAAGAGAGGTGTAGAAAGAAGCAAGAGATGTGCAGAAAGAAGCAACAGAAGTGCAGAAAGAGGCAAGAGGGGTGCAGAAAGAGGCAAGAGAAGTGCAGAAGGAAGCAATAGAGGTGCAGAAAGAGGCAAGAAATGTGCAGAAAGTGGCAAGAGAGTTGCAGAAACAGGCAAAAGAGGTGCAGAAAGAGGGAACAGGGGTGCAGACAGAGGCAAGAGAGGTGCAGAAAGAACCAACAGAGTGCATAAAGAGGCAAGATGGGTGAGGAAAGAGGCAAGAGAAGTGCAGAAAGAGTAAAAGAGGTGCAGAAAGAGGCAAGAGGAGTGCAGAAAGAAGCATGAGAGGAGAAGAAAGAGGCAAGAGAGGTACACACAGAGCCATGAGGGGTGGAGAAATTTACAAGAGAGGTGCAGAAAGAATCAAGAGAAGTGCAGAAAGAAGCAACAGAGGTGCAGAAAGAAGCAACAGAGGTGCAGAAAGAGGCTAGAGGGGTGCAGACAGAGGCAAGAGAGGTGCAGAAAGAGGGAAGAGGGGTGTAGAAACAGGCAGGAGGGGTGCAGACATTTGCAACACAGGTGCAGGAAGAAATAAGAGCAGTACAGAAACAACCAAGAGAAGTGTAGAAAGAGGCAAGAGTGGTGCAGAAAGAGGCAAGAGAAGTGCAGAAAGAAGCAACAGAGGTGCAGAAAGAGGCAAGAGAACTGTAGAAAGAGGCAAGAGAGTTGCAGAAACAGGCAAGAGATATGCAGAAAGAGGGAACAGGGGTGCAGAAAGAGGCAAGAGAGGTACAGAAAGAGTGAAGAGAGGTGTAAAAAGAGGGAACATGGGTGCAGAAAGAAGCAAGAGGGGTGTAGAAAGAAGCAAGAGAGGTGCAGAAAGAGGGAAGAAGGGTGCAGAAAGAGGCAAGAGGGGTGCATAAAGAACCAACAGAAGTGTAGAAAGAAGCAGGAGAAGTGCAGAAAGAAGCAACAGAGGTGCAGACAGAGGCAAGAGGGTTGCAGAAAGAGGCAAGAGAAGTGCAGAAAGAAGCAACAGAGGTGCAGAAGAAGGCAAGAGAAGTGGAGAAAGAGGCAAGAAAGTTGCAGAAACAGGCAAAAGAGGTGCAGAAAGTAGCAAGAGCAGTGCAGAAAGAACGAACCAACAGAGGTGCAGAAGGAGGCAAGAGGGGTGCATAAAGAGGTGAGAGGGGTTCAGAAATTTGCAAGAGAGGTACAGAAAGAAGCAAGAGCAGTGCAGAAAGAAACAACAGAGGTGCAGAAGGAGGCAAAAAGGATACAGAAAGAGGCAAAAGAAGTGCAGAAACAAGCAAAAGAGGTGCGGAAATAGGCAAGAGGGGTGCAGAAAGAGGCAAGAGAGGTACAGAAAGAGGGAAGAAGTGTGCAGAAAGAGGCAAGAGGGGTGCAGAAAGAAGCAAGTGAGGTGTAGAAAGAAGCAAAAGAAGTGCAGAAAGAAGCAACAGAGGTGCAGAAAGAGGCAAGAGGGGTGCAGAAAGAGGCAAGAGAAGTGCAGAAGGAAGCAACAGAGTTGCGTAAAAGGCAAGAAAATTGCAGAAAGAGGCAAGAGAGTTACAGAAACAGGCAAAAGAGGTGCAGAAAGAGGGAACAGGAGTGCAGACATAGGCACGAGATGTGCAGAATGAACTAACTGAGGTGCAGAAAGAGGCAAGAGGGGTGCAGAAAGGTGCAAGAAAGTAGTAGAAAGAAGCAAGAGCAGTGCAGAAAGAACTAACAGAGGTGCAGAAAGAGGCAAGAGTGTTGCAGAAAGAGGCAAGAGAAGTGCAGACAAATGCAAATGAGGTGCAGAAAGAGGCTAGAGGGGTGCAGAATGAGGCTAGAGAGGAGCAGAAAGAGGGAAGAGAGGTGCCCATAGAGGCACGAGGGATGCAGAAAGAAGCAAGAGAGGTGCAGAAAGAAGCAAGAGAAGTGCAGAAAGAAGCAACAGAGGTGCAGAAAGAGGCAAGAGGGGTACAGAAAGAAGTAAGAGAAGTGCAGAAAGAAGCAAGAGGGCTGCAGACAGAGGCAAGAGAGGTGCAGAAAGAGGGAAGAGGGGTGCAGAAAGAGGCAGGAGAGGTGCAAAAATTTGCAAGAAAGTAGCAGAAAGAAGCAAGAGCAGTGCAGAAAGAACTAACAGAGGTGCAGAAAGAGGCAAGAGCATTGCAGAAAGAGGCACGAGAAGTGCAGAAAAAAGCAAATGAGGTGCAGAAAGAGGCTTGCGGGTGCAGAATGAGGCTAGAGAGGAGCAGAAAGAGGGAAGAGAGGTGCCCATAGAGGCACGAGGGGTGCAGAAATTTGCAAGAGAGGTGCAGACAGAAGCAAGAGAAGTGCAGAAAGAAGCAACAGAGATGCAGAAAGAGGCAAGAGGGGTGCAGAAAGAAGTAAGAGAAGTGCAGAAAGAAGCAACAGAGGTGCAGAAAGAGGCAAGAGGGGTGCAGAAAGAAGCAAGAAAAGTGCAGAAATAATCAAGAGAGGTGCAGAAAGAGGCAAGAGGGCTGCGTACAGAGGCAAGAGAGGTGTAGAAAGAGGGAAGAGGGGTGCAGAAAGAGGCAAGAGGGGTACAGAAATAGGGAAGAGAGGTGTAAAAAGAGGGAATATGGGTGCAGAAAGAGGCTAGAGGGGTGAAGTAAGACTCAAGAGAGGTGCAGAAAGAGGGAAGAATGGTGCAGAAAGAGGCAAGAGGGGTGCAGAAAGAACTAACAGAAGTGCAGAAAGAAACAGGAGAAGTGCAGAAAGAAGTAAAAGAGGTACAAAAAGAGGCAAGAGGGGTGCAGACATTTGAAAAACAGGTACAGGAAGAAACAAGAGCAGTACAGAAACAACCAAGACAAGTGCAGAAAGAGGCAAGAGCGGTGCAGAAAGAGGCAAGAGAACTGTAGAAAGAGACGAGAGAGTTGCAGAAACAGGCAAGAGATGTGCAGAAAGAGGGAACAGGGGTTCAGAAAGAGGCAAGAGAGGTACAGAATGAGGGAAGAGAGGTGTAAAAAGAGGGAACATGGGTGCAGAAAGAGGCAAGAGGGGTGTAGAAAGAAGCAAGAGAGGTGCAGAAAGAGGGAAGAAGGGTGCAGAAAGAGGCAAGAGGGGTGCAGAAAGAACCAACAGAAGTGCAGATAGAAGCAGGAGAAGTGCAGAAAGAAGCAACAGAGGTGCAGAAAGAGGCAAGAGGGGTGCAGAAAGAGGCAAGAGAAGTGCAGATAGAAGCAACAGAGGTATAGAAGGAGGCAAGAGAAGTGACATCACTGATGATATCACTGATGACATCTCAAATGACATCACTGATGACATCACTGATAACATCATCCAGTGACTGTGTGTTTCTGAAAAGTTTAAGTATGTTTTATATATATATATGCCAAGGTGTATTGAAGAATGAGTGGGTGTATAAGTGTCTGAATGGATAATTTAGTAGGTGTGTGACTGACTGTATAAGTGAGTGATTAGACGTGTCTTGGTAAATGCATGGGTTAGTGATTAAACTGTGTAAATGTCTGTATCAGTCTGTCAGTTGGTGTGTAAGCACCTCCATGGGTTGGTGAGCAGCTACATGAGTATCTATATGGGTTATTAATTGGTTTTCTGAGTATCTGTTTGTGTGCCTGAGTGTCTGTGTGGGTGGGTGGGGGGTGTGTGACTCCCTGCATGGATGTATGAGTGGGTGATTCACTGGGTGTATGGGTTCAAGAGTGCATCTGTGATTGGCTGTATGGGTGGGTGAGTGTGTGTATGGCTGTGTTGGTGAGTGAATGGATGTCTCAGTGGTACATGTGTGAGTATCTACATTTGTGAAAGGCAGTATATGTGAGTGTTGGAGTATATAAATGACTATAAGTGAGAGTGAGTGATTGTGATAGTGGCTGTATGGATGAGTGTGTGCTTGTATCAGTGATTGTATAAGAGAGTAAGTATGTGTTAGTATATGTATGAATAAGTGAGGTGGTGTGTGTATAACTGTATAGGTGAGTAAATGGGAGTGTGATTGATTCTTTGCATGACTGACTATGTGTGTGAGTAACTCTATGGGTGAGTGGTGGTGTGTGAGTGTCTGTATAGATGTATGAGTGCATATGATAGTGCTGTATTGATGAGTGACTGCATGTATGAGTGACTGTATGAGTGAATAAGTGGATGTGTGTGTAGACCTAGGAATCAGTGAGTGGGTATGTAGTAACTTTTATTGGTGTGTCTATGGTTTCGAAAATGGTAGTCTGTATTTTAGAGTGGGTGTATCAAAGGTTATATTAGGGTGTGAGGAGTTGCATCAGATTATCATGTGGATGATGTCATCAGTGATGTCATTTGAGATGTCATCAGTGATGTCATCAGTGATGTCACTGACCATGTCATGAATGATGTAATATGTGACGTCATCAGCAGTGCATTACGGGGGCACAAGTTATAGTTAGTAGAACAAACTATAACTGCCGAATTTCATTGGTTTTGTACGATTGAAATGTCCAACTGACTATAACGTCCCTGAAACCTGTGTTTTTTTCAGTTAATTTCAAAGGTTTTTAAATGCTAATTTCCAACTATAACGTCCCTGATACCTATGGTTTTTCAGTGAATTTCAAAGGTTTTTAAATGCTAATTTCTAACTATAACGTCCCTGAAACCTATGTTTTCTTTTGTGAATTTCAAAGGTTTTTTAAATGCTAATTTCTAACTATGCCTACAGAGGTAGGACATGTGCAGAAAGATGAAGAAAGGCGCAGAAAGAAGGAAGAGAAATGCAGAAAGAGGCAACAGAAGTCCAGAAAGACAAAGAAAGGTGCAGAAAGAAGCAATAGACATGCAGAAAGAACCAACAGAGGTGCAGAAAGAGGGCTTGTTGCAAAGTCATCCTGTGCCCCCAACTTTTTGCTGACTGATACTGGTGGTAACTGACTCTGACTAACCAGGCCCGGAGCCAGTGCTATGCTAAAAGACACTAAGAATACAGTGAAAACACATACATACACTAGGGTACACTATGGGTTGGGGTACCCCTGTGATTGTCATGACCTCCCCTGTAAGGCCCTAGTATATAATAGGGCAGGGGGATTAAAACTACCTCTAAGTCAGAGGTGCAGAAAGATGCTTCTTTAAGTAGTAGTCACGTTTGCAGAATGTTGGAGAAAGTTTGCTGGGCCTCCGACCAGCACTCATGAATTCCGCTGCGTAGGACTTACAGGAAGTACCAGGAGGGCTTCTTGGCCCCCAAAGTCCCTCAGGAGAAAATTGGACTTAATCTCCCATCCCGTAGTCTGCCAGGAGGCGCGTTTGCAGAGTGGTGGAGAAAAGGTGGCATGGCCCCTGAAGACGTCTTAGCAATCCCACTGTGTGGGACTTACTGGAGGTAACAAGAGGGGTAGTTGGCCCCCAAGGACATCCCTGGGGTCCAACTACCCCTCCTATTACCTCCAGTAAGTTCTACACAGCAGGATTGCTACGTTCTTATAGCAGGCCACGCCCCCTTTGCCCACCACTGTGCAAACGCGCTCCCTGGCACCAACTAGCCTACCTCTTACCTCCTGTAAGCCCCACACAGTGGGATTGCTGAGAGGTGGACACAGGCCACGCCCCCTTTCTCCACCACTCTGCAGACGCACCTCCTGGCGCGTTGTGGGTTGGGGGATTAAGTCCCCTTTATCCTGAGGGTCCCTGGGGGCCAACTAGCCCACCAGGTACCTCCAGTAAGCACCACAGAGCTGCATTGCAGAGAGGTGGTCCGAGACCACGCCCCTTTTTACACCACTCTGCAAATGCGGCTCATGGCGCACTGCTGCTCGGAGGATGAAGTCCACTTGTGTCCTGAGGTCCTCAGGACACAAGAGGACCTCATCGCCCCACCAGCAGTGCGCCAAGAGGCATGTTTGCTGAGTGGTGTAAAAAGGGGCGTGGCCTCGGACCACCTCTCTGCAACGCAGCTCATTGGCGCATACTGGAGGTACCTGGTGGGCTAGTTGGCCCCCAGGGACCCTCAGTATTCAAGGGGAATTAATTCCCTAACTTACAATGCGCCAGGGGGCATGTTTGCAGAGTGGTGCAGGGAGGGAACGGGGCCTCTGGCGAGATGCCGGCTTTTAAAAAAAACATTTTTTAGAAGGGGGGCTGTGTGGCCTTCTTTTTGGTGCCCTGGGGACCCCATCCCTCAGGGCCTGACCCATTTTTATAAAAAAATAAAAAAACGGGAAGGGGGCTGCGTGGCCCCCCTCCCGAGGCCAATTTCGGCCCCAGGGACCCCATCCCACGGGGCATGCCCGTTTTTAAATTTTTTTTATTGATTTAATTCTTTGGAGGAGGGCCGCGTGGCCCCCCTCCTCAGGCCAATTATGGCCCTGTGGACCCCATCCCCCGGGCCGGCCCTTCCGTTTATTTTTTTTATTTTTATTTTTTTGGCTGGGGAGGGGGGCCACGTGGCCCCCCGCCCGGGCCACTTCTGGCCCCGGGGACCCCATCCCCTGGGGCCTGGCCTTACCATTGGGGACCGTGGGGGAGCCCCAATGCCCCCACGGTCCCACCGGCGCCCCGCCTCCTGCGGGAGCCGGCATTGCTTTTGCACAAGGGGAGCTGCTGACATGCAGCTACCCTTGTGCAAAAGCAATTCTGCTTTGGTTTTTGGAAGCGAGAGCAGGTTTCCTGCTCTCGCTTCCAAAAACCAAAGCAGTGTTTGCTATGGCAGGGCGGGAGCTGTGCTTCCGCCCTGCCATAGCAAACAGCAATGTCCTGGGGTTGGGCACCCTGGGACATTGCAGGAGCCGGCCCTGGGGGGTGGCAGTCCCCAGGGCCATTGAGGGCTCCAGGAGGTGGGCCGCATGACCCCCCTCCCTACATTTTAAAGCCCCGGGGAGGTGGTGGTCCCCGGGACCTGGAGTCTGCTACGGATTCCCGCATTGAAATGAGTATGTGCGTGGTGGTGGTCCCCAGGGCGTGTGGGGGGTCTTGCCCCCACACATCTTTTTTTTTAAAAACAGAGCCCCGTGGATGTGGCGGTCCCCGGGGCAGCATGGGGGGGTTGGGACCCCACCACGTATTTATTTTTAAAGCCCTGGGGAGGTGGCAGTCCCCGGGGCTGCGGGGGGCCGCGTGCCCCCGCATACAATTAAATAAGCCTCGGGGAGGTGGTGGGCCCCCGCAAATTAATTACACATTGCCCCCGGGACCTGGCCCACCCGGGGGCTTATATAAAATGAAGCGCAGGAGCCTGCTCTTAGTTTTTTTTAAAGTTTCTCACCCGGATTCACGCTCCCAGCGTGAATTCGGCTGTTTTAAAAAAACATGCTTTTGGCCCTTGGGGTCCTAGTGGGACCCCTGAGCAGGCCTAGGGGTCAGGGTGTTTCTACCCTGCCCCCTTTTCTTGTTTTCATCTTTGTTTTACTGTTTTCTTGTGACTCGGTTACCGAGTCACAAGATGGCTGCCAACACTTCCTGGTTTGGAGTGTTGGCAGCCAATTAGAATGAAGCTCGGGCTCGTGAGGAGTCGCGACTCCTCCTCGGTGCTCAGATATCGATATTTTTTTCTTTTTTTAATTTCTCAGGAACTACTGAACGGATTTAAAAAAAGGGCACTTTCTGAACCAAGAGCTACCTTTTTGCCAAGTTTGGTGTAATTCCGTTCAGCAGTTCGGGCTGTAGCCTGTTCCAAAAATTCCTATGGATATTAACATGGGGAAAACGTGCTTTGGGACCCCCATTTTTTCTCAGCCCCCGCTTGATGAATCCCCCCGAAACTTTCAGGACAGGCGCTGACCGGAGCGCCCCACCAGTTTTGAAAATTTCGCGAAGATTCGTCAAACGGCGCCAAAGATGTTGGCAAATCAAAAAACTCTTTTCCTATGGATAATAGGTCCTAACTATAACTACCTACTGGCGACCGCCAGTAGGTAATATATATATATATATATATATATATATATATAGATCATGAGGTGTAAATGGTAATTTTTAGTAGTATGGGTAAATAGTTTCAGTAATGTTTAAGTATAAGTCTCAAAATGCTAAGTTATACATTGGGTCATTGTATACCGCTGTAACTTCGCAATATACCGCAGTACATGCCGATGACAAGGCAGTATATGATTGGCTAATGGCTGTCTTTACCCAATTTAGAAGGCAGCCATGTAGTTTTCAGCACACTGGCTGCATTCTGGGTTAGGACCTTCAATATAGGCAGGTAGTAGGTTTTATTGTTGTTTATTATTAAAGTGTTAATAGCTTGTGAAATGTATTTATATTTTTCTATATTTTTTAAAACACTTTACCAAGAACCGTGCTAGTACCCTTAAAGTACGTCTGTATTTACAGGAAAGCTAAAAAATAAATATATAAAAAATCAAAAATACCCTGTAATACACTATATTATTGTGTAATAGTTTCTCATGGGACATTCTATGACAGGCATACTCAAAGTACAGCCCGGGAGCTGCATGCGGCCCTCCTGACCTTTACATGCAGCCCTCTGGTCAACAGCTGCATTAGGCTGCTGTTCATTCAACTCAGCACAAACATTAAAAAGATGTTAAAAACAGGTAAGCCTTTATTTAAAGGTTAATTGAAGTTAAGGAAAGGATGTAACTAGGTTGTCCTGCAGCACTTAACTTTAAAAACACCATTTTGCAGCAAAAGTGTAAAAATATCGAAGGTCTCTTCAAAATTCAAAAAGTATTTCATTAACATGCAGAACCATTTCACCTTAGTATATCAGATAATATCAGTGCATTGAGAAGTATTTTTTTGAAGTTTTCAAATATGAATCTAGAAACATTCATTGTTCCCCACATACGGACAACAATGGTAGCAGTGTGAACTAAGAGGCATGTCAGTTGTTATTTGCACTCTAAGGTTGGCCTAGGTTCCCAATATACAACATTATAGTTTATTAAATCAAACACAGGAGAACGTTTTGTACAGTGGACATCCTTAAGTCATGCATTTCGAAGCACTCATGTGATAATGAAGAAAAAGGAGGAAAGTGAAATATATCAATTGCTTAGGATCACACATTTTGGTAAAGTGGGGAAGCTGGGTTCAATTTCAGGATATGTGGTTTCACATTGTGAAATTCAGCCACTGATGTATATGCTTTGCTTCCCCTAAACCCACCTTACCACCCCATCCCCCACCGAACCACTACCCTGCTGGCATCATCGCGGCCCTCGGTCACATTACAGACCATACTTTGTGGCCCTGGTAAAATGTTGGTGAGTACCCATGTTCTATGACTTCTCTGATAACATTACTGAAACATTTCAAATGGCAAAATTGATGGCAAAACTATGCATAGTGGGGGTGCGAGTTATACTTGTTTTAGGGCATGAGTTATAGTTCATGTATTGTGGCTAGCGAGTTGGCAATATTGTAGACTGTGTATATGTTTGGCTAAGGTGGAATTATTAGTTCTGCGTGTGAAATCGGAGGAATTTGGCAAATCCACATTTCTTTTTTAATGCAGAGTTCCAGACAAATTCTGCCAATCACCCCATGGTAGAATTTATTTCCCATCTGAGCAACGCAATGACAACAGGAACAGCGCGAGGCCCCAGCAAGCAAGCTGGCCAGTGCGAGCAAGATTTGTCATCCTCTAATGCGATTTCCGATCGATAAGAAGCCTTCCACATGATTTTCTAATGCGAGCAGGCATGGTCAGAGGGCTGCTTCTCAAGTAGAGTTTCTACTCGAGAAGCAGCAAAATCAACTTGAAATAGTTGTTCAAGTAGGTATCCTACCAGAACGACAGTTCAGGTAGTTTTTTTAGTGCTAACCAGATTTTTTTAATTTTACTTTTTTTAACAGGGCGGAAGTGCCACAGAGGCTGCAACTTCCTCTTCCTGTTCAGAAGGCTCCGCCTACTGCTTTGTCCAAGTCTTGGCCACTTTTCATTTGGATTTTGAGGGAAAGGATTTGTGAGAAGTTGGCCTGGTATATGCTGTTCACTAATTAAAGTGGACACCTTGCACCAGGGCAAATCGACTCTTATGGTAGATAGGTTTAAGACAACCTTTTAAAGAAAGCTATCCTAGTGGTAGCTGTGGAGAGCAGCCTTCAGGCTAAGTCTCGGAGGAATGTAAAGCAGCTTGTTTTACCATATAATCTCTTGAATCACCAAATGAAAAGACACCACACAGGTATATATATCAAATATATATGTATTTATTTCTAAATAACTCTCTACTAATCTCTTTATGAGATTAGAAGACAAACATATGCACAAATCAACGTTTCACAATAAGTTAAGCACAAAATATGGCTGGGGCCCTAGGGGCGTACCAGACCATATACTAAGTAAGAGACTTAGAAACAACGACTTGCAAGGAGACAAGGCCTAGGGCCTTCAGAAGTGCTGGGGCCTCACGAAACCACCCAAGGCAGGTAAGTAAAGGACCCACGGGGGACGCGTGCAGTGTGGATACACAGGCGCGAATCGCCGTTAACTTCAATGGGGCAAGTCGCGGTTGGAAATAAAGAGTTTTAGGATACTTCGGGAGAACCTACAAGCAAGTCACTTACAGGGTAAGTAGTTCTAGGGCCCACACCCACAGGAGCACCGTAGTGCTGGAGTTACCTCACCCAGGGAAGCCGGGTGCACAGGTGTCCTTTGGTGTCGGGTCGCGGCGTCGTTTTCAATGGCGAACAAAGAAGACTTGCTGCTTGCGGGAGCTGAAGAAGTGTCCGGTGGAATCCAAGCCTGGATTCTGAAGAAGGATGACCTGAAAGCAGAGGGGACAGTGTTCAAAGTCACTTGGCAGTGACCCGGGGCAAGGAAGATGGATGCCCACCGTCGTCGGTCGCTTCAGGTCGGTTGCAGGTGCCTTGACTCTTCAGCCACGTGGTCCAGGAGGCGTCGACGACGACCAGGAGCTGGATTCGGTGTGTCCCTCGACGTCTGCAGCTGACTGCGGTGTCGGCAACTCGATCGGAGCCAACAAGCCTTGGCAGCCGCAAGTCTCGGGGAGATGAAGAAAAGTCGATGGCGCAGACCAGCAAGGTCTGAGGGACTCACCCAGCGAGGGTAAGTCAGGGCAGGCCTGGAGCAACCAGGGAGCCCTCTGGTTTCTTTAAGAAGTCTTCTGGGGACCCACAAGCCAGCGGGCAAGGGATCGCGAAGACACCTCGGGCGGAATCACTCAACAGGGGCCCACGGTCACTCGGGACGGTGTAGGCCTCTGATCTTCGGAGGGATTCCTGCTGGAGGTCGGGACCACACGTGGTCCAAAGCACAAGTTCGTAGAACGTTGTGAAGGGGTTGCACTCGACAATAGTGCACGGTACCCAGGGGTCGCGGTTCCTCGTTACTCGTGGGGTCCACTTGCCTCAGCTTCGCTGGGGACTCACGATGGCCTGGGAGAGGTCAGGAAATCCACTTCTTGGGCTGCAGGGACTTCGGGCTCCGGCGGGAGCGGCGTAGTTTGCGACCGTCGTTGTCGTTTTGGTGCCTGCCAAGCAGGGAGTCACTCCTTGACTCCAAGGGAGATTCTTCTGTCTTCCAAAGGTAGTGGAACGTCGAAGGGCCAGGATTCTTCTGTAGAGTGTCGTCCAGGGGTTATCTGCTTTGCAATGGCAAGGTTCCCCCTCTTATACTAAAAGAGGGGATGGACTAGCTCTATGACCCCACCTATGGGAGGGTCAAGGGAGGGGTGGCTACACCCACTTCCCTTTGTCCAGTTTCGCGCCAGAGCAGGGGCAGGTAGCCCCTGAGCTGGTTTGAACTGGCATATGCACAGAGGAGCCTTCTGCTCCCCAGTGCAGGACTTCAAAGCACTCTAAGAGTGCACCCACCCAGCCCCAATACACTAAACCCTGTCTGGGAGGTGGTCACACCTCCCTGTGACAGGATGCCTATTGTTGGGCTTCCTCCACTGTGAGTTTCGGTCATCAGCAGGAGGGCAGCCCAGTGTCTGTGACTGGTGGCATCCATTTTGTGATGCCAGGGCTCTTTAGGATTCTACCGCGTTTCCACAGCAGGTACATGTCTTATCCCTCTAGAAGGGTGGAATGCTACCCCCGCCGCCAAGATTGGCGGGGGGTAGTATTCCAAGATGTTTGACACCAAACACGACATGTTTTGATGCAGCCATTCCAAAGTTAGCATTTACCGCGAGGATATAATGCACTTAAGAGTATATGGTTTAACCGCATCCACAAACAGCACCAGAGAATGGACTCTGAGAACTGCAGAGGGGCCCTGCTCATGCAGAGGCACCCCCTCACATAGAAGCCAAGCACCCTGCCCTCAGGATTGATAGGGCCTGCCTTAGGGGTGACTGATAGGTTTATATGTGTGTGCAGGAGAGATATAGGAAACCTATATCTCAGTGAGGGGTGCTAGCACCACCTCACCCAGGCTGCAGTAGCAGGCCTGTGGTGTCAGATTTAGACTGCTTCCCAGGGGTGGCATAACATATGCTGCAGCCCCTGGGAGGCCTGTGAAGTACCTATGCCCTTGGTACCTAAGGTACCATATACTAGGGACTCATAAGGCACCACAGTATCCAATCACTAGTGCACCTAGAGTGCACTCCATGTCGTTAGAGAGAGCAGATAGACTGGGGCCCTGAATAGCAGGGTCCCAGTCCAACTAAGTCATAAACCAGCAAAACACCAGGAAAAAAGTGGGGGCAACCATATAGTCAGATTCCACCTTCCTACATAACCCCCCAAACGAAAGGAGATAAGGCTAACCTTGACCAGTTGAGCCTTTATTGATTAAGTGGCCATATAAGGAAGCACCTGCACTAGCATGGTTGCCCCCTGTCTTATGGTCCCCTAAGCAATCCCCCACCCTAAGGGTATGAGAGGGTCTCCACCATGGGGAATCACTACCTCTGGTGTGCTTTGGTAAAGTACAAGGCTGGTGGGGTGTCTGAGTAGGGAAGTGAGGCCCTAGGAAGGTTGGCCTCAGCTTCCTCAGATCACTGGTCACCATGTATGCCTGTCTTTCCATGACTGAGTTGCACTTTGCTCTAAGGGTCAACCTTTGACTGCCTACAGCTGGGGGTTGGGTCCCTTTGGGTGGAACACTGGAGGGACATGGCATGTTTGGAACCTTTTGGTTCCAGGTTTGCCCTTGCCTAACAGAGTCCTTCTGGGGGTGGTCCCTACATAAAGGTATGGGGGATCCCTCAGTGGGTTGAGGAATTTTCACCTGGCTAGGGCTACTAGACTGGGTGCCCCTAATCTGCTGATGGGGGTTCCTCTGGACAGGGGGCCCTGGGGGTCCACTGACCTCCCTGACCTCTGCAGCCCTGGGCTGACTGAGGCAGGGTAGAGAGGGGCAGTTTACCTGCTCCAGACTGGGTACCACCTTGGAAGGGTCCTCTGCCATCAGGGGTGGGGCCAGGCCAGGCCTGACTACCTCTGTGGCAGTTCCTTCACTAGGGGAGGGTCAGTTCCCTGAGGAGGCTGACCCTTACCTACTGTCTGGAGGGAAGAAGACTTTTCTTCAACCCTTGTGCTCTCTTTTGGGGGAGAGTGGGCCATTCTTTCAGGCTCCATCTCTCCAAATTCTTGGGCTGGGGCTGTGGCCATCACAGCCCCACTAACCTTTACAGGGACACCCAACATCCTAAGATGGGTTTGGTGTTCAACTTCAGCCCAGGCTGAAATTTCCAGATCATTGCCCATCAGGCAATCTACAGGTAGGGTTGGGGACACTGCCACTCTTTTGGGCCTGTGACCCCCTCCCAGCTGAGATTGACTACGGCCATGGGGTGATCTGTTCTGACACCATCAATGTTGGTCACCTGGTATTTAAACTCAGGTAAAAGCTGGTGAGGGGGACTAGTTTCCCTGCCACCATGGTGACACTAGCCCCTGTGTCCCTAAATGCCACAGCTTTCTGACCATTAATAATTGGCTCCAATCTGTACCTGCCCAATGCTATGGGACCCATGGTAAAGGTGGCAAATCCTATACCACCATCAGAGTCAGAGGAGTCTGTTGAGGGGTCCCTGTCTAAACTAGGGCCCACCTCTGTTCCTCTTGCAAAAGCACCTAACTTTTTGGGTGCACTACTCCCAACTGGAGGATTACTACTGGTAGTACCAGGAGGGGTGGTAGTAGTTGTTGGAGGAACATTTTCTTTATTGCCAATCCTGGGACAACTGGGATCAGATTTCCAGTGCCCAGGCTTTTTACAGACATGGCAATAGGGTTTCTTTTCAGGAGAGGACTTTTGGGGCCCTGTAGTGGACTTATCCTTAGATTTATCCCCACCTTTCTCTTGGGACTTGGTAGAATCTTTCTTGTGGTCACCACCCTGATTCTTAGGCCTTACTCTGGTTCTGACCCATTTGTCTGCCTTCTTTCCCAATTCTTGGGGAGAGGTCAGATCAGAGTCCACCAGGTACTGGTGTAAAAGCTGGTTTTGACAATTATTAAGGATCTGTTCTCTCATCATTAGATTATAAAATCCTTTGAAATCAGTAACCCTACTGCCAACCAGCCAACCCTCCAGAGCCTTGGATGCACAATCTACAAAGTCTGTCCAGTCCTGAGTCTGTGCCTTCTGGGTATCTCTGAACTTCAACCTGTACTGCTCAGTGGTTAAGCCAAACCCATCTATCAGTGCACTCTTCAGGACCTCATAATCATCAGCATCCTCCTCTCTAACAGTGAGGAGCTTGTCTCTTCCTTTATCTGAAAAGGAGAGCCACAAGATTGCTGCCCACTGCTTTTGGGGGACCTGCTGTACTCTACAGGCCCTCTCCATAGCAGTTATCCATTTGTGGATATCATCCCCACTCTGGTAGGGAGGAACAACCTTGCTCAGGTTCCTATGGTCAGGGACATATTCTCTGCCTCTAGGGACACTGTTGCTGCCACCAGGGGGTTCTAAACCCTCCCTTCTGGAAGCTCTCTGGATCTCCAGGGCTTCTCTATCCAGTGCCAACTGCTTGGTTCTGAGGGCCACTTTGGCTTCCTCATACTGGAGCAGTTTGCACCTTCTCTCAGAGGAGGTCTCTCTTAAGTTAAAGTATGAGCTCCTCTCTTGGACAAATTCTCTGCCAGAGTGATAAGAGTGCTCAGATTCCCTGGAAGGGGATCTGTGCCTCTCATCCACTCTGCCAGTTCTCTTAGGGAGAACTCCTCTGTCCTGTTCAGGCTCCTTGGAGCCTGGCCCTTCAACCACAGAGTCTTGGTCATTCGGATTGTCCTCATCTGACCCAGATACTATGATTGACCCACCCACTGATTCAGACCCCTTAGCTCCTAGAGCCAATCTAAGGTCATCTGCTGTCAGCAGATCTATCAGGTGTAGTGTTGAGGGACTCTGTCCTAGTCTCAGGTGTCTGTCAACACACATGGCTCTCAAGTCAGAGAAAGCCATGTCCTTATACTGAGGCTGAGTGGATCCACTGGGTCCACCCTTTAAGGACATTCTAGTGTTGTGCAGTGTTGTACTACCTACACTAGTTTGTGGCCTACTGATCCTAGCTTGAGCTGTGGAAAGGGTGTGCTATCCCTTGGCACACAGCTCTAAGTTCAGTAGAACTTATTGATACTAAGCTTGACTTTATATGTACCTTGAGTACCTATAATGGTTTTCAGTTAGTAATTCAAATAGAGATTTTCTGGTAAAACAATGGCAAGCTGGAATCCCACACGCTGCCCACCAATGTGAGAAGTTGGCCTGGTATATGCTGTTCACTAATTAAAGTGGACACCTTGCACCAGGGCAAATCGACTCTTATGGTAGATAGGTTTAAGACAACCTTTTAAAGAAAGCTATCCTAGTGGTAGCTGTGGAGAGCAGCCTTCAGGCTAAGTCTCGGAGGAATGTAAAGCAGCTTGTTTTACCATATAATCTCTTGAATCACCAAATGAAAAGACACCACACAGGTATATATATCAAATATATATGTATTTATTTCTAAATAACTCTCTACTAATCTCTTTATGAGATTAGAAGACAAACATATGCACAAATCAACGTTTCACAATAAGTTAAGCACAAAATATGGCTGGGGCCCTAGGGGCGTACCAGACCATATACTAAGTAAGAGACTTAGAAACAACGACTTGCAAGGAGACAAGGCCTAGGGCCTTCAGAAGTGCTGGGGCCTCACGAAACCACCCAAGGCAGGTAAGTAAAGGACCCACGGGGGACGCGTGCAGTGTGGATACACAGGCGTGAATCGCCGTTAACTTCAATGGGGCAAGTCGCGGTTGGAAATAAAGAGTTTTAGGATACTTCGGGAGAACCTACAAGCAAGTCACTTACAGGGTAAGTAGTTCTAGGGCCCACACCCACAGGAGCACCGTAGTGCTGGAGTTACCTCACCCAGGGAAGCCGGGTGCACAGGTGTCCTTTGGTGTCGGGTCGCGGCGTCGTTTTCAATGGCGAACAAAGAAGACTTGCTGCTTGCGGGAGCTGAAGAAGTGTCCGGTGGAATCCAAGCCTGGATTCTGAAGAAGGATGACCTGAAAGCAGAGGGGACAGTGTTCAAAGTCACTTGGCAGTGACCCGGGGCAAGGAAGATGGATGCCCACCGTCGTCGGTCGCTTCAGGTCGGTTGCAGGTGCCTTGACTCTTCAGCCACGTGGTCCAGGAGGCGTCGACGACGACCAGGAGCTGGATTCGGTGTGTCCCTCGACGTCTGCAGCTGACTGCGGTGTCGGCAACTCGATCGGAGCCAACAAGCCTTGGCAGCCGCAAGTCTCGGGGAGATGAAGAAAAGTCGATGGCGCAGACCAGCAAGGTCTGAGGGACTCACCCAGCGAGGGTAAGTCAGGGCAGGCCTGGAGCAACCAGGGGAGCCCTCTGGTTTCTTTAAGAAGTCTTCTGGGGACCCACAAGCCAGCGGGCAAGGGATCGCGAAGACACCTCGGGCGGAATCACTCAACAGGGGCCCACGGTCACTCGGGACGGTGTAGGCCTCTGATCTTCGGAGGGATTCCTGCTGGAGGTCGGGACCACACGTGGTCCAAAGCACAAGTTCGTAGAACGTTGTGAAGGGGTTGCACTCGACAATAGTGCACGGTACCCAGGGGTCGCGGTTCCTCGTTACTCGTGGGGTCCACTTGCCTCAGCTTCGCTGGGGACTCACGATGGCCTGGGAGAGGTCAGGAAATCCACTTCTTGGGCTGCAGGGACTTCGGGCTCCGGCGGGAGCGGCGTAGTTTGCGACCGTCGTTGTCGTTTTTGGTGCCTGCCAAGCAGGGGAGTCACTCCTTGACTCCAAGGGAGATTCTTCTGTCTTCCAAAGGTAGTGGAACGTCGAAGGGCCAGGATTCTTCTGTAGAGTGTCGTCCAGGGGTTATCTGCTTTGCAATGGCAAGGTTCCCCCTCTTATACTAAAAAGAGGGGATGGACTAGCTCTATGACCCCACCTATGGGAGGGTCAAGGGAGGGGTGGCTACACCCACTTCCCTTTGTCCAGTTTCGCGCCAGAGCAGGGGCAGGTAGCCCCTGAGCTGGTTTGAACTGGCATATGCACAGAGGAGCCTTCTGCTCCCCCAGTGCAGGACTTCAAAGCACTCTAAGAGTGCACCCACCCAGCCCCAATACACTAAACCCTGTCTGGGAGGTGGTCACACCTCCCTGTGACAGGATGCCTATTGTTGGGCTTCCTCCACTGTGAGTTTCGGTCATCAGCAGGAGGGCAGCCCAGTGTCTGTGACTGGTGGCATCCATTTTGTGATGCCAGGGCTCTTTAGGATTCTACCGCGTTTCCACAGCAGGTACATGTCTTATCCCTCTAGAAGGGTGGAATGCTACCCCCGCCGCCAAGATTGGCGGGGGGTAGTATTCCAAGATGTTTGACACCAAACACGACATGTTTTGATGCAGCCATTCCAAAGTTAGCATTTACCGCGAGGATATAATGCACTTAAGAGTATATGGTTTAACCGCATCCACAAACAGCACCAGAGAATGGACTCTGAGAACTGCAGAGGGGCCCTGCTCATGCAGAGGCACCCCCTCACATAGAAGCCAAGCACCCTGCCCTCAGGATTGATAGGGCCTGCCTTAGGGGTGACTGATAGGTTTATATGTGTGTGCAGGAGAGATATAGGAAACCTATATCTCAGTGAGGAGTGCTAGCACCACCTCACCCAGGCTGCAGTAGCAGGCCTGTGGTGTCAGATTTAGACTGCTTCCCAGGGGTGGCATAACATATGCTGCAGCCCCTGGGAGGCCTGTGAAGTACCTATGCCCTTGGTACCTAAGGTACCATATACTAGGGACTCATAAGGCACCACAGTATCCAATCACTAGTGCACCTAGAGTGCACTCCATGTCGTTTAGAGAGAGCAGATAGACTGGGGCCCTGAATAGCAGGGTCCCAGTCCAACTAAGTCATAAACCAGCAAAACACCAGGAAAAAAGTGGGGGCAACCATATAGTCAGATT